>NJDD01007744.1:120357-180875 GCA_002245505.1 Calephelis nemesis | reverse complement strand
TTGACCAGTTATCTTGTTCACAATTACCTGTTTTACCTGTGCTCGCCTCTTGCGAGGTGCCTGGCAGAGGGCAGGTGATTTATTTTAGTCAGCAGACCCGGACGCAGTACTGAACTAAATGCGGTAGAGGGCGCTGTTATATGTCTTGAATAACTCATAAATATTTGAGCCGATTTTAATTAACTCTTTTGTTATCTGGGTGATATAAATTCAACACTGGTTCCGATATGTGTGTTGCGGTCAGTATGCCGTAAATCTTTCAAAGAGCTGAGACAATTTTAAAACTAATTTGTTTACAGGATTTTGACGATATTCTGTAGTTCAGGTGAGAATTACTCGAATGAATAAAAACAATTCAATTTGATAAGTATGTCATTTATATCAGGTATCCACAAGATAATAAAATAAAAAATCTAATTTGGTTTAAAGAAACCAGACGAGAGAATTGGTTTCCGAATTCCAAATAAAGGGTATTAAATCTCAATATTTTACAGAAGATTGTTTTATCGCCTCTGTGGTCTAGCGGTCCGGGTGTTGGACTTAACTGCATGAGGTCTCGGGTTCGAATCCCGGGTCGGGCCAACAAAAAGAAAATTGCATTTTTCCAATTTTCTAATTAAAAAAATGTTGGTCGGGAAATGTGCCCGGTTGGCGATAGGCTTGCCACCTATTACATTATGGGACTTAGTGTTGTGCCTCTGCCTACCTCTTCGGGGATATGGACGTGAAGATACTTTTTATTGTTTTATTCACTTTACGCCACTACTGCTTCATGACAATACTAAAATACGTACTGCATAACAGACGACTTTTCAATCAGAAGAGCATCAATGGGAATGTAAAAAACATCCACCTGAACCTAACTCCAACAGATTACCATTTTTTAAAATTTGAATAACGTTTAGCAAAAGAAAAAAATCAATTTCGAGGGGACAGTCCACGTTCAAAGATTTTATTCCCGTTCGAATGGTGTTTTAGTAGAGGAATCAATGAATTGCCTATGAGATGGCAAATATGCATAGGAAACAATGGTTCATGCTTTGATTAAATAAATGAATTACATTAAATATATTCGACTTATGTTCCTCCCCTACAAAACGCCAATTTCAGATGTAAGGACCTAATTTATTTATACAAGTAGGGATATTGCTCTTAACCGCAACAATGTGTGACCTTGAGACGTTGAGTTGCATAGCTGCGATATGACGTGCAATAACAAAATGCGATATAATCCGTTATAATGTCACACTTTATAAAATAAAGATAAGCATATCGATAAAATATATTGTTTGTATTAAATACTTATGTCTCATCCCTAATCTTACATATCTTTTTATGAATATGACGTGTTGTCATTGCAAGGGCCAATAAGAAAGCAGTGCCTCACCTCCCCGCACCTCAGCTATTTGCCATAATTGTTTCAAAGCAAAATTATAAACAATAGGCGTCTATTGGGATGTGTGGTCGATGATACCATGTTACGATTTTAAGAAAAGACAGGCACGCTGAGTTTCTTTCGCCAGATATTCTTAGTGTCTGTCCGCGATTCCGATTCCTTAGTAGTTTATAAAAATGTCGACGCACTCAAGTTTCACTTGTATGGTCCACATAATTTTTTTTTTCTGATTCTGATATATGCTATACAAATTAAACCATTTTGGGTACTCATCACATCACGCCTGAACGGATGTACCAATTTTACTAATTATTTTTTTGTTGTGTTAGTTAATGTCAGGAGAAGGCTCTTAAGAAAAGGAAACCCGGGAAAAGTAGGAAAACCAATTCTTAATTTCATACAAACTGTTAGTAGTCGTTAATGTCAAGCGATATGAATCGCCGTATCGGCCAGTTACCTACATTATAAAAGTTGGATTTGCAGATAAAGCGCAAACAGAAAACAACATTGAGGTGCCAACCTAATCCTGGAAAAAAAAGTATCTTCACGCCCATATCCCCGAAGAGGTAGGCAGAGGCACAACCAAGGCGACCACGACTAGACGAAGACATTTAGTTCCACAAGTCCCTATCCTGGAACATTTAAAATATTTATTACAATTTATTATGAATGGATCTTCACGCCCATGTCCTCGAAGAGGAAGGCAGAGGAATAACCAGGGTACTAATGGTTAGGCGAAGAAACTGAGTCCAACAATGTGACAAATGGCAAGCCTATACCTGTACCCACGGGCTTATATCCAATTGCGGTAACGTTATTTTTATTATAAAATTATTTTCTTTTATCGCCCGACCGGGGAATTGAACCTAGCACCGCGTGAAGTCAAGTTCAACACCGCACCACTAAACGACAGAGACGACAATTATTTATTAACACTTACAATCGAATCGTAATCGTAATGACGTCATTAACGTTACTTAATTGCATAACTTTGCATTTGCCGCTAATGATCGAACGGGACGTTACTAAAATTATGACGTCACATTTTCTTAAACTAAACCTGAGAATTATAGAAGGGGCCATGACAATGCATATTACAACATTACTAGTAGTTTTGAATAGAAAAAAAACTTAATAATCTATGTTTTGCATATGTTCACGATCTCATCAATTAATGTTTAAAAAGTAACCGTCAAAATCTTTTAGCTATTGGCTGAGTAATGGGGTAGCAAACATACAAAAACCAGACATTATATATAGCACATAATTAATATTGTTTTACCGTATGGTCACTGCGATTGTTGCATGTTAGACTTCACTACATTGTATAAAACAAAGTTGCTTCCTCTGTCCCTATGGTCCCTTCGTATGCTTAAATCTTTAAAACTAGCAACGGATTTTGATGCGGTTTTTATATAGATTAATTGATTTAAGAGAAAGGTTTATATGTATATTTTATACCCGTGCGAAGCCGGGTGGGCCGCTTGTATGAAATAATATGCTTGGATTTGTATTACCGCGTTGTGTCTGCCACCACATATTCATAGCTTGACACCATGATGTCCTGCTTGTCTACGACACGTATTTCTACCATCAAGAAACCCCTTTTCAACCTGCCTGGTATTCCGGTTCCATGAAAACATCTATCTACGCAATATCGACTAACTGGGATATGAAAAAAGGTAATATATTTTACATCCGGTCAGGTGTCGTGAAAATCCTGAGGGAAATCTAACTTTCCCGGAGGCGCAGACAGCAATCGATTCTATTCAAATTTATGACAGAGAATAATGGCCTGGGGATTTATATAGAGTGGTTTGATCCCATATCGTATATTAGTCCTTAAGTTTATATTTTTGCAAATACCTTCTAAGGGCTAATTTCAGCAGTAGCTTTAAAAATACAGTACTAAAACATATCAATTAAGCTAAAACACGGTGTAAGGAGTTCCTAATCGGTTCCATCATCAGTGGGGTTACTTTTGAATTTCGATTTATATCCGGTTCCTGTATTTAAGGAACGTGTTGGTTGGCTTATAAAAAGTAGTTTTTATGCGAACAGTAAGAAATCTAACTAAATCGTAATAATTAATAGCTAACTCTTAACATTTTGTGTAATTATGAGCAACGCTTTGTTAATTTTCATGTAAACTACCTATGATTATACTAACGGATTACGGATCGTTGATTAAAGGAATCAGGCTTTTATGCAAAATGGAAATTGGAATCTTTTATATGTCATTATGTACTCTTGAACATACTAGTAGCGAATTATACGGGCCAAATTTACCGGACAATTTTTTTTTGTTTCTGTTTCATTAGAAAAAGTTAGCATATACCTAAAATAAGTGTAATTATAAGAATTACCACCAATATCTTCAACTCAAGGTAAATATAAATCAAATAGTAAGTGCTTTTCCTAGCTTATGAGCTTGGTATGCTTATACAATAATGATTAAATACGAATATTTTCTTTAAAAAAGGTATAGACCAGTAGATTTAAAAGACTAAAACCTAACCTTACGGAAAATAATAGTAATACAATCATCATACAGCTACCTCTTCGAAATCTTTACGTAATCTTTTTCCTTACATTTTTATATTTCATCATTATCTATAAGTATAAACATTAAAAAGTAATAAAACTAAGGCTGATGTTTCTACAAGTTCAAACATTATTTAAAAAAACAGTGAACACTACATTTTATAACATTCACAATACACAATACCTAAAACTGGAGTTATTAAAATGTATGTTTGTTTGTACGTTCACTTTTTACGATAAAACAAATGTTATCTAAATATTGTGTAGTAAAGCAACTTCTTTTAGTGTACGAAGTCGCGCGTAACAGCTAGTCAGAAACAAATCTGAAAAAATCACTCTCAACAATATTTTGTACTTATTTCTATTGTTTTATTCTTGTATAAAAAAAACTTGAGCTATTAAGAATAATCATGTAATACTAAAATTTTATTTTTTTATGTGAGAGTTCAACTAACAAGCATACGGCTCTCCTTATAGTAAGAGATATACACACCATACTCTTAGATGTAACAAGTGCATCAGGGATGCACTTGTTACTACACTAGCGGGGATATTAGGCCAATTGTGCAAGTGCAAGGCTACCCTACTTTTTGTACCGGAATATGACAGACTCATTCACAGAGACAGGAGTAGGTAAGGCAGTGGATCCCTGGCTAGGTGAGTTATTGCACACCACTCTACTATCAGTAGTCTTCCTGACCTATAATCTAACCTGTGGTCGCTTCCTACGAGCAACCTGGTGGAGAGGCAGATGGTCTATTCTAATTAGTGGACCAATACGGGGAAAAATGTTTTTTTCCCGCGATTTGAAATTAGGAGTAAAACAAAATGATCCACTCATGTAATGACATGCTTTAAACACACAACCCTTGTTTAAAGTTGGGTTAGTGTTGCAACAGCTCTATATATTCCTTCAGCAAACCCTATCAATAGCTGTCTGTGAATGGCAGGTTCGGCGTCGACTTCTCTCAAAATTTCCACCCTCATTTTATTGCCTCTGTTCTAGATTAAACTGTTATAAACTTCTAGCTGTAGCCCGCAGTTTCGCTTGCTTTTTAAAGTACTTCAACCTTCCTGTAGCAACTTGTTTGGATATTGCATTAAAAATAGCTTTATCCTTCTTCTGATTTCGTTCAAATTTACATCTCTTTTGCCTCTAAACCTAGCTTCAAAAATCCATAATTGCCGATTCATTTGCAATAACTACCTGTACGAAATTTCAGCTCAATCTGCCTATCTATCCTCCTAATCTATTTTTAACTGTTATTTGAATTACTGTTACTGTAGAATTTAACTTCACTGACTCATCAATATTGTCAATCTTGTAACCAAAAATACCAAATGCATTTATAATGAACATTTACTCTGCATTAAACGATTTTTACTTGTTTTAACGAAATACAATATTTGCGATGACAAAATTCAAATGTAGTTATAACACTGAAGGCGAGTAGCCCTATCCCCAAAAACCTTACAGATATTTACCTAGCACCGGTTTCTGGTCACTCAGAATTTTAAATAGTTTATTATATTTAAACACTTTTATTACTTTATTACAATACCAATATTAAAAGTTCAGTTTATTATATTTACACATTTTTATCATTTTATTACAGTACCAATGTTTATACGAGTAACCTATCTAAAATAAGAGATAATTAACAATTCAGAATACCTAGTTACCAGGCAATCACTATTATTTTTAACCCTTGATACAATACGAGGAGTGTTAAAATTTTGACGTGTGTATAATGTATATGTATGTTTCTGTAAGTGTGTCTGTTTGACATCAAAACTTTTGAAATGATGGACTGATTTCGATGCGGTTTTTTCGTTTGTAAGCTGACGTGATCTAGATGGTTCATAGCTACATCACCGTATATTGTCTGGGTTTGTTTTAGGATTATTCAATAATTAATAAAAATATCTTGGCAACAAAACTCTGCTATACTCATATGTGTAGATAGGTTATTAATAATGGCCGTAAGATCGGATCTAGTATAGCCACTTTTGAACAAATGGCATTTTGATTTAGAAAACAAAACCCTTTGCTTAGTTTATATATTCAACAATACATATTGTACAAGTTGTCTGGGTTAATTTTAGACTATTTAATAACTAATAAAATTACCTTATCAACAAAACTCTACTAGGCCTATCTCTATGTGTAGATAGGTTATTAGTAATGGCCGTAAGATCGGATCTTGTGAAGCAGCTTTTCAGCATAATGGCATTTTGATTTAGGAAACAAAACCCTAAGCTCAGTTTATATATGCAACAATATATTGTACAAGTACCGTTTGAGGTCATAACATTCCTTGTAAAATGGGGTACTTTACAATGACAAATAAACCCCATTTCACACGGAAATGAAATAGTTTACTCGCATTGTCAAAACCACAGTCAAGATATGAGTGATAGCAGCAGTTTGACGGCGAGCCAGTTCCCGTAAAATATTCAGACTCCTTCATACCAGTAGGGTTACTCTTGAAACTCGATTCGCGCAATATTGCAAATTGGAATCGAGTTTGTCAATTTAGGTACTCTTGAACACAATACTGGCCAACTATTTACATACAAAAATTTAATTGTTTTATCAGATTCGTTGAATTAATTTGTTATTAATTGTTAATAAGCCGCTAGTACTGCGTTCAAAAGTACCTAAAATGGCATTTCCGTTTCCAATTTCCAGTTTGCACGATATCGGAATTCAAGAGTACCCCTACAGGTTCTATTTTATAAAACCGCGAGGTGCTTTAATCTGGTTAAATGGAGATTAGTTGCCTGAGGCTTTCCTCCATACTTCTTTCTTTATGTTGCCCTCTAGGAACTTTATTCAGTGCTTAAATAATGCTAAGCGTGGATAAAAATTATGATATAATAAAAACTCAAAGTTTCTTTTTTATTAAGGCACTTCAGTGTTTCGTATGGATATCGTTAAATAAAAAATATGCTTTCGTCAAAATTATCATCACAAAAGCAGAAAAAAGTAATTTTGAAAGTATTTTTTATGATTTTGTTCATTTAATGGCAACAAACCAACATGCAACAAATACAATAATGTCGCGCTGCCAACTTTAGGTTAGTTTACTCTAACATTTGCATAAGTTTACCGACTACTCAGCCCTCTAGGCTGGAACACGACAATAGCGAGCATTGTTGCTACAGTGTTAGGTTTAAGTGAGACAATGTTATCTACCAATACCAAACTTTATCACCCAATGATACACAAGTTGATGAATTCATCATTCCAAATTACTGGATGAAGAAGCGGGCGATAGGTTCATCACATCTCCATACTAAATACATCAGTACTATTAAACTTTACTTAAACATGTATTAACTTAAATAAACATATGTACTGAGTATACCTACGTAATGAAAGCAAATATCCATTACGTATTCTAAATATTTGATTTCAATTTGAATTAATATTAAGATTGTGTTCTTCTAACGTAGTAATTACAAGCCCGAGGAATAACAACCCATGCGTTAGTTTGTTTGTTTATATCAGGCTTGATGTTGCCCGCGGCTATACTTGCGTATTTTTTCTACAAAAAAAAGTATCTTCACGCCCATATACCCGAAGAGGTAGGCAGAGGCACAACCAGGGCACCCACGACTAGCCGAAGACACTAAGTCCCACAATGTGCAAGCCTATCGCCAACCGGGCACATTTTCAATCCCGACCAACATTTTTTTTACTAGAAAATGGAAAAATCCGATTTTCTTTTTGTTGGCCGACCCGGGATTCGAACCCGGGACCTCATGCAGACAAGTCCAACACGCGGACCGCTAGACCACAGAGGCGAAATTAACATACATCTATCTATATCACCACTTATTAGAAAGTCCGTCTGTCAATTGCTTTACTTACTAAAATAAACACATTTTCCTAATTTAAAAGTCTAATGAAAATCCATTAAAAGATCTAACATAAAGAAAAGCTATCTCAAAATTCTTAATAAAAAATTCAGGAAGTAGCATCAAAGTTTACAAATGTTTTTAATTTTTATTTGATCCCTGTTGTTACGGAAAATGAATTACCTCGAACTTTCTTTCTCATTTTGCAAGTTAAATAAGAAATGCAGAATAAAATTTCCACTAAGTTAAACCTTTGTGGAAGAATTTTGCTATATAATTTATATAAGTTTTTGCAATATAATATAAATATATATATATGCAAAATAATATAACGTAAATGTAAAACTGAAATTAATAAAAAACCAAGAATCCCAGACAAACCCTGCATTTTGTAGTTAAGAACCATCTTGATTTTAGCTTCAAACAAAGAAACACATTGAAAACGGTCCATTCGTTCAAAAGTTATGACGACACAGACAGGCATACACTGACACGCATAACTAATAACAAATCCCTTTTTACGTTGAGGGTAGATCATTTGTACCTCTAAACATTAAAAAAATAGAAGATAATTGTAGATTATGGTTATGAGTCAACGATACTAATATACGGAACAGTGATACCATGAGTTGGTATAGATTACGTTCGGTAAGTTACGTGTCGAAATCTGTGACATTTTTAATTAAAAATGTGTGAGGCGCTGTTCAAAGTTTTCATACAAATAATTTACAGAGACCGTAGCAAGTACAATAAACTTGACAAGCCGTAAACTCATGATGAGGGCTCTGTTTAGAATAATAATTAATTTCATACAAACTGTCATTCCCTATTAAAATTCTTCAAGGGTTGATTTAAAAAAAGCCATTGTTTATACTCGGATATATCAAATTTCAACAAAATCGCTTCAGTGGTTTAGCCGTGAAAGAGCAACAGACAGACCGACTTTCACATTTTATGGTATTAGTATGGATTTTGCAACTGAGTTTTACTGGTCTAGTATTAGTAGCATGAGGTCCTGGTTTCTATTCCCAGAACAAGCAACTCAAAAAATGAGTTTTTTCAATTTTCTGATATAAGCAACCTTGCCCGGATTGGATAAGTTCTCTGTTGGCGAAAGATCTGCCGTCTATTTGTGGGACTAATTACTTTCGGGTAATCGTGGTGCCCTGGTTATACCTCTACCGCTTCAAGGAAAAGGTGACAAAATCCTCTACAGGAGTACTTCGGATTTGCTAAAATTACTCGTGAATAATAATAAATCATTTACATACTTATAGGGACTAACTCCTTCGTAAGTAATTAAAGTGAACTTAATTAAGTCCTCCATATTAGAGACAGTAAGCCTCTCAAACAACGGACAGTAGAAGTTCTCCGGCAAACCGGACTAACTGAAAGTAACCAACTTCCTTCATAATTCTCTTTGAAGAATTCTCTTTGAGCTTACGATAAAGATTATAAAGGCTTTTGAAAGCTAAGTATTTATCTTTTATGTATTTTACTCTTTATAAATTATACTTTTTCCACCATTTACTTAACTTCAGGCTATAGGTACAATATAGGTATGTCACAATATGGTCACAATACAAAGAAAAGAGATAGATATAAGGTATTATATACTAGGTACTAATAGGTACTATTACCTATATTAATTTGACAGCTGCCAAAAGTTAAATTAATGGTTAGATCATAAAGTTAGAAATAATATTATAGCTTCATAGGTTGGATAATTTTTTTAAATCAGTAAAAATTTGGATGTTTGTTTAATTTATTTATATTTTTCATTCCACATGTAAACGTAATATAAGTACTATTATAGTTCCCGCGAGTATATCCACCAAAAATATGTAGAGCGACTAAATTATAGAAAACAACTTACGTGCTATTTCAGACTGTGATCTGTTTCTGAGCTAAAGCTTATGCAGATACCAATGTTTAATTGTTCACTTTGATAACTTATTATATTAAAATAACAGCTGTTTGTCTGCAACTTCGCCAACGTAGAATAGATTTGTATAGCAATTTCATGTCCCATTATAGAACTTTTTGTTGAATTT
Organism: Calephelis nemesis; assembly: GCA_002245505.1. NCBI lineage: Eukaryota > Metazoa > Arthropoda > Insecta > Lepidoptera > Riodinidae > Calephelis > Calephelis nemesis. The sequence goes on along the minus strand of NJDD01007744.1, from coordinate 171,017 downwards.
TGAAAAAAAGTCTATTATGTGTAATCTCCGGAAAACCTGAAAGTAACTAACTTCCTTCACAACTATATGCTTAACAAATGTCAACGTAATCGATTCAACGGCGTAGCCTAACAAACACACATGCAGACTTTGTATTTAAAATATAGGCATGGATAATAAGAATATTCCTAAAATCATATATTTATTACTTATACAGTTATTTACTTACTATGTGGGACAAATTTCTTCATAAGTAAAATTGATTTATTTCGGGATTCGAACCCGGGACCTCAAGCAGTCAAGTCCATCAACTGAACCGCTAGACCACAGAGGCGATAATTTACCAAGTTGCATTTAAATCAGTTCAGCAGTTTTTGCGTGACGGAGTAAACAAACAGACAAACTTTCGCATTTATAATAATACTAGCTGCCCGCCCTCGCTTCGCTTCGGTTAATCAAGAATAAAAATCCTAGTACTATTATGTACACTAAAACCTTCCTCAAGAATTGTTCTATCTATTGTTGAAAATCGAAGGAAAATCCGTTCAGTACTTTTCGAGTAAATCACGAACAGACAGACAGACGCGGCGGGGGACTTTGTTTTATAATATGTATTGATTAATAGGATTGTTCAATGCACTTCAACCAAATTAGACGGTCGAAGCGTTCTTAGTCATACGTGGTGTTAAGCAAGCAAGCCAGTGAGCACAGTCGATACCATTCCATCGGTAGAAATTTAACATGTCTGTGTGTGTCTGTTTGTCTGTAGCAGCATTACACCTAAACCCATAGACATAATTAAATGCGGTTTCTTTGTTGGAAAGCTTTCTTGATCGAAGAACCATTCTTACCTATATAATAGAGTTTGGTTTTAGAAAATTTAAATTGTATGATTATATAGAGTGCTGTTTTGAGTAAATCCTATTATGTAATATACTCTCGTGTCTCCCAAATACGTTTGTATCCATTCCATAAAAGTCGGTTGAGGAATTTTAGTTGTTCAAAGGGAATTACAAAGGGGGAAGGCTACTTTTGAGTTAGCCGGTCTGTTGGTGAACTTCCACAATGCGTTGTTTGAATAGCTTCCTTTCTAACGAGGTGATTTGATTAAGTTTTGTTTAATTACCTTTAAAGAAGTTTGCTTCTAAAAGTCGGAAAATAACTAAACGGTATCCGTCTTAGTAATACGCATAGACTAAAGCACTCCGAGGTTTAATTTAACATTATATTCTGTATTACAGCGTAGTAAATTCTTACAAGTTATATGATTATCGTAATAAAAATTTAAATCGCCTATGTGGTCTTCCGGTCTGAGGTCGGACTTGACTTCTTGAGTTCCCGGTTTCAATTCCTGGTTCGGGCAACAAAATAGAAAATGTATATTTCCAAATTGGGGTTTACCAATTTCCTAATTAAAAAATGTTACTTGGGATTGGAAATGTTCCCGGTTAGCAATAGGCTTGCCACCTATCACACTGTGGGACTTAGTGTCTTTGGCTAGTCGTGGGTGCCCTGGTTGTGCCTCTGCCTACCTCTTCGGGGATATTGGCGTGAAAATCCTTTTTTTTGGAAAGTTTATGTGGTTGATATCCGTTACCTAGCGCACAAGGCTGCACCTACTACTTGCAACGTATATAAATAAAACGTATGTAAAACGTATATAAATAACGTAAATATTAAATTCATAATATACGTACGCTTAGAGCTCACTACTTATAAAACACTTAATAGTCGAACATAATTATTAATCACAGTTTGTGAAACTAACTAGCTTTTGAAACTAGCAATAAGTAGTAAAAAATTCCTGTAAATATATAGATTCGTTACGTATGTAACATATCGATCCAAAATATGTCACAAAAGTGCATAAGATGTAGCCAAGTTCTAGGAAGAAATTGCAAAACTTTCGATGAAAACATAGAAATAGTTAAAATTTCATTCTAAAGAGATTGCATTCTTGGGTATCGGAAAAATGATCAAGAATGATAAAACTAAATCAGTGTTGCAAAAGTTAAACTTTAAAACTCGTAAAATTCTCTATCTAATCGGGAGATTTTAATCAATCGAAATATAGTTAACACTTCATTAAAGTGATATAATAAAAAAAAGGCGTCGTTAAAATTCATTTTTTTAAGAAAAGAAGAAAACAATATAGACATAGCTTCCGTGGTAATTATTGACCGTTTTCTAAATACTTTGTGTGTACCTAAAAAAAACCCCTTGCGTAAACTCTAATTACAATGTTTTTTACCAGAGGACTTAGTATTTTTGTGCAATGTTAGGCAAGATCACAAAAAGGGTACTAACAATAACCACCTAAAATCAGAAATACAAACATCTATGTGCATCCCACAAATTAGTTCATAGTTCTCTGAATAGTTGTGGTCTTCAGGTGGCTAAAAAGAATTCAAAGCATCAGCTCTGCTAGTAGTATATCAACATATGCGCTTAACTGCCCAAGTCAATGTTGCTCCACACGTCGGAGCTTTATCTTCTATTTAAATTTCCCTTACCTTTCTCGTGTGAAAAATAAAGAGGAATCATTATTTTAGGTACTCGCATTGAAGTAGGAAAAGCTAAGTTATGTTGGCAGAGATTAATTAATCTTTTGTGCAAATTACAACAAAAGATTTAGTTGATAATGTAACAACATTATCAACTAAATCTTACAAACTACTTGCTGAATCCTTATCGAATTGATATGGGACCATCTCGAAATTATTACCCACCTTTCCAAAAGTGAACTACTAAAACTTCTTCGTCATTGGCCGCTAAAAAACATACAGATTGAATATTTTTTTGGAATCGGATAAAAAAGATGCAATGAAGTTAAACAGTTTGTAGCATGTTTTTAACACAGTTTCTTTAAATATTGTTTTGAGTAATACATATGACTCACAAACATAACAACAAGCTTGGAAACATTGAAATTATTTTTTTGTACCTAGACGTAATTCCATATGTGTACTTGTTGTATAAAACAGTGCTTTGAGTTTGATATCACATGCCGTTTTGTTGGAGTCCAATCTTCAACACTACTTACTATTACTATTACTGCAGAATCCCTAGACCGTAAGAAATTACGAAGTGGAGAAAGTGCGCAAAATCTTTCACAAATTTATAAAAGCAGGCAAATTTATTTGGCAGGGACTGGTATTTAGCTTCTTAACTATTCCTGTCATAGATAATCCATTCTTACCTTTGACGCTTTTTGGAATGGAAAACAGTAAGCATACGCATAGCAGTCGCAAATTATTTCAGTCCCAATTTCGGGATTAACATATTTTTAAATGGAAACTCAAACAAAAAACAAGGAGTTTCTCAATATGATCATTTTTTTGTATTTTGTTACGCTACTACTCAGCTAACAAAAAAAAAGATATCGATAGTTTCTTTTTAGAAAAATAGGTCAAAATTCAGAGGTGGTTCCGTATCAATTTTATCAAGAACCGATTAGTGGTTCCTGAGTCATTAATAGTGTGTTGACGTTGACGATCTACATAAGAGAAAATTTTGTACATTGTTACAACTCGAAAATTAATAGTATGATGTTGATAAAATTTTTGAGAGACGACTTTTGGAATAATTTACTGTCTTTCGAAAAAAGAGTTATGAAATAAATAGTTGGAGTCGTTTTTGCAGTTTTATTGCCCTTAATTAAAGTGTCTTAGTACTTAAGCAGATTACTAGAACATCTTTTCATGGATTTTGCTTACAAATATTTTAGAGCCATAGAATAGACTGCACCAAGATCGTAGCTAATGAGTATTGCAGTCATTAAAAAAGCGGTTGTCTGTAAAGTCAATAATTACTGATGATAGGTGAACGTGACAGCGTCAGAAGAACGGAGGCCGACGCGATTGTGCCTCTTTGTCGGTCGTTCCGCGCTCTCACTTGCACTTCAAGCCTTAAATGGCACGCCTCAGAGCGAGGTAACGCCGCATGAGTCATGTTTTTTGGTGCGTGCAGCAATCGATCGAATTATAAGACGTTGTCACGTCATAAAAACAAAATCAAACCTTTGTGGTGTAGCGGTTAAAATCAAATAAATCCTAGCCCAATTTCCATAAATATTAATTGCACGCTTCCGCTTATGACTTGCAGAATACCGCAGCAAGCTGGCATTGAAATTAGTTTTCTGTGGAAGCAATTTCGTGAGTGTCCCTGTTATTGCTACCTAATACTGGCCTTTGGGGTGGATACCGCGTGCCATTTATTGGACTTCAATAAAAACTTATTAGGGCGTTATAAATCCGCTTTACCAAAGAGCAATGTTACCAGCTATGATAATGTGCTAAATTTAGTTTAAGAGCGTTGAAAATTTTTACTTTTTTACTTTAGTTATATACGCGGGGTGGTCCAAAGGTTCGCGGAATGGAGGGGATGGAGTGGGGATAGGGTAGCTCGCTTAGTGTCATTAACATTTCAACCCTATAGCGCCATTCGTTTACTCGCCTGCTAAACAAGTCAATCCGTAAGCAAACTGCAACTATGGAGAAAATTGAACATCGCGCTGTAATAAAATTCCTTACCAAGCAAGGAAAAAACGTACAAACCATTTTAAATGAAATGGACGCCGTTATGGAGATCAGTGCCCTGGTAAAACAATGATTTATAAGTGGCATGGACTTTTTAAACATACTCGAGATTCAATTGAAGACGACTCTTGCTCTGGGCGGCCAGTTAAGGCCACCACATCAGATATCGTCGAAAAAGTCGAAAAACTTGTACTCGAAGACACACGTTTGAAGAAAAAACTATTATCTGCACATGTTAAGTCAGCGCAAGATGGGTGCCGAGAATGCTCACGCCGTCAATCTTTATAAATTTTTTTAATTTTTTTTTCGCAGAATTTGTGATAATTTTTAAAATGTTAAATTATAGAAAATACAAAAATGTCTAAAAGAGTGTCGAAAGTCAATGAACATTACAAATGTAAAATAACTTTGCAATAATGAATTAAAAAATAGCTATGGCAAGTTAAATTCACACAAAATCCTTATAACTTGTCCAAAAATCAAGAAAACCTAACCCAAAACTAGCAAGTTGTATAATATCTTATAAAAGAAAATGTGTATCTATGTAATTTTCTATTAAAAACCACGGGGCTCAGCATTGAACATATGCTCGGTTGGTAATGGGCTTGCCACCTATCATCAATAGTCATCTGTCTTCGGCTAGTCGTGGGTGGCCTTGTTGTACTAGGGGTACCTATGCTAGGGGTACAGTAGTGAAGATACTTTTTGAATTAATGTTCCATTTTTACGTTTCTACGATCAAACTGATTTTAAAAAAATAAACTTGACCTTTGAAAAGATTTTCTTCTTTTTGTTCCGATGTCGGGTGCTCACTTTCCCGCAGTTTATGTGAGTGCCATTGAACGTTATGTTGCCGGGAATAGGTAAGGCCGTAATACCAATCCGGGTGAGTCGCTGCGAAACTCTATCACCTAGTAGCATGTCACGGTGCTGGTGACGGAGCGCTATGCTCGCCTTTTACGAGATGCCTGGCAGGAAGGCACATGGTCTATTCTGCAAAGGAGCCTGGACTAACCCGGGAAAGTTTAGTCTTCGATTATCAATAAGAATATTACGCACAAAGATATGACTATAGTAATTTTGAAATGAAATAAAATAATTACAAAAAAATAATACTGCTTGAGAAGAAAAAACAGCAGATGTTTAATATTATTCTTGGGTTTTGTCGAAGAATTTATTTTATGAACTAATTTCCCAACGACAACATTCCTTATATGAAAGACGCCTGAGGCAGTAGACATTTTTTGGACACAAACGGTTGTCTGTATAATGAAAAGTCTGTACCGTGGTATGCCGCAGGGGACCAGCTCTGATTGTGGTATTTTCCATACTAATATTGTTAATATTTTTATACTCTCTAGTTACTTTTCATGTAATTGAGAATAATGATTCTATTAACAGTAAACATTCGTCCGGGTAGAGTTAAGGTCTCAGCACACATATAGACTCGGAAAGGGATCGTCACCGTATCGCCTTCCGCCTCGCCGTCAACCAGGCGTCAACTTAACGTATACTCGTAACCAAATAGTATCAGCAGCTCCTGTACATCAACTCGGCTACGGCTAAATGACACCGCGCTAACGGCTCGTCGACCGCAAGCCTTTTTCGAGGCGCAGCGATTGCGTTACGATCCCGATTAGTGTGCATTACAGTACAAAGTTTCATACAAACAATAAAGAACGGCTCGAGGCGATACGATGACGATCCCTTTCCGAGTTGATATGTGTGCTGAGACCTTTACAGCGTATTTTTTTTATAACAAAGAACACATAGAACAATTTTGAATGTGAGTATGGTAAGATAAAATGTTTCAAGGAAATACGAACCTCATGGCCACTATGAACGTAAATTTCATCTGCCACTGGAGTTATTTCATAGTCTACATTAAATTTAATTGCTGTTCGTTAGTCTCGCTAAAACTCGAGAACGGCTAAACCGATTTGGGTAATTTTGGTTTTGAATTATTTGTTCAACTCAAAGAAAGATTTAAAAGATAAGACAAAGGAAATACTGAGAGGAAACTAGGAAAGACAATATTTTAATTTTTTCCGCACTAACTGAACGGGTAGAACAAAGTTCGTCGGGACAGCTAGTATTAAATAGAATTCTGTAGCTGTAGGACATAATCAAAAATTTAAAAAAATTAATCTCAATCTCAAAATTAAAAAAAATATCAATAAACAAACCAATAAAGCGACAAATAGTCCATCCCTTAAAAAAATAGGTAGCCATGGACAGACAGACACACTCACACACATGTAACTTACAGCATCTCTCTTTTTAACCCTTGACGCAAAACGAGGGGTGTTGTAAGTTTGGCTGGGAACGTACCCGGAACCCATCGAGTTTGGATTTGTTAGACTCCTCTTAACAGAACTATTCATATTTTGTGATAACAAGGACTAAATGACAAGGACTTGAAAAAAGAACTGGGCGGTGGCTTATCCTATTAATATTATAAATTCAAAAGTTTGTATGTTTAATTTATTACTTCTTCACACAAAAACTGCGGAACCAGTTTTCATTAAATTTGGTTACATAAAGGGTAACTTGGATTAACAATAGGATAGTTTTTATACCGAAAAAATGTTCCTGCAAGACCTATAACCATGCAGGCAACGCCGCGGGTTACAGCTATTGGATTATAATTTAAAAATTACGGTATTATGTTTCGAAATCTTTGCAGTTTATCTAAGGCACATCAAAAAAAGATGTTTTAAGTTAGATGTGTAGTATGTATGTCTGTCGGTGACATCATAACTTTTGAGGGATGGACCGTTTGTCTGGTTCATTAAAAATTTATCATTTTATGATTAATCACATGCTTAGATAAACTGCAAAGATTTTTCGGAAACAAAATGTTTCAGGTCTTAAAAGGCGGGATACTGCCAAAAACATGCCTCGTTAATAAGAGGAAAAACCGCAACCTTATGAAAAGGTTTATTATTATTTTAATTTGTTTTACCCATATTTTAATAAAGATTTTCATATTTTTCATTCCAGCTTTTAAGTAACTGCTTTTCCATTAGCAATTGTGTATTTAAGTCAAAAGGTTTATGCTGGGCTAGCATGCTGTCGTTAAGAAAATTGTATGGACTTTTTGTTTGTATCATTGTTATTGGTTGTCTTGTAAATAAATTGACGTGTAATTGAAAAAACAAAATGACTTTGATTGAAGATAAAAAAGTCATGTCCCCGAAATGGTAGGTAGAGGAACAACCAGCGACTAGTCGAAGACGCTAAGTCCCACAATGTGGTATATGGCAAGCCCATCGCCAACCAGGCACATATCCAATCCCGGGCAACGTTATTTTTATTAGAAAATTGAAAATATACATTTTCTAATTTTTTGTTGCCCGACTCGTGGATCGAACTCGAGACCTCAAGAAGTCAAGTCCGACGCCTGACCGCTAGACCACAAAAGCGACCAGAGAGAAAACAAAAATAGGCAGAATCATGATTGATTTTTTCTTATGGTATTTATATCTAATTATACTCTAGGATATACTATATACTCTAATTATTCTTGCCTAGTCAGTAGAAAGGCTTACTTCTGGAATTACTTAGTGAGATTTATCCTTTTGTTTCTTACCAAATGGATAGGTCTTCCACTTATAATCTAAACTATGTTTAATCGAGATATCAGGCAGGTAGACTTTATTAGCTTCACAGTTTATCTAAAGCATCACCTTAGAGCTAAAGCAATATATTTTCCTAAAATAATATCTGAATAATATTTCCAGAAATACTCGTATCATATCGGTGCATCCAACCACAAAATAACCGACTAAAATTTTAATTATTTCGGATTCTTTTATACGAAATCAATCACAAGTAAATTAAAAAGGTAGCACGTCAATGCAGCAGTGTTTCCTTTAACAGAAACCTTGGTCTCGGGGGTTTGGGAACATTAAAATATTGCAGAGTATCCGCGAAGGAAGCTTAGCAGCGACGCAAGGTGAGCGCTGGAATTTGCAATAAGCCCCACCTTTGTCTCGGTGAAACGTTCTGCCGCCCCTTTATTTCCCAAGTTCCTTGCATTTCATTCACTATGTACATGGATAATAACGCATTTAGATACATTTTTACTTTTATAGTGACTTCAATTTTGTTGCATTTCTAATTTATTTGTTTTTAATATAATAAATTGACAAAAAACTGAACAAAAATAAAAAATAAAACACCAAAAAAATATTTAAACATGTTAATGCCACTGTAGCTTGTGGTTATTTTTTTATAACATTATTAACAACATTATCATTGTTAATAAGACATCATTATTTCCCAAGTTTCTCGCAATTAATTCAATATGTCCACATAAATAACAACAGACATAAGACAACATTTTTACTTGTTTAGTATTTGTACAATAAATAATAAATATTCCTGGACTTGTTACACAAATTTAGACTAACTCCAAAATGAGCAAATTATGTGTCTGTGTGATATATGCTAGTCAGCTATCCTAATGCATACAAATATTTAAATAGATTAAAGGATAAATTTAATGATCACCCAAATACGGATTTCGCAGACGGAAAAGGCACATGGACATAAAGACAGAAAGAAATGCAGCATTTGCTGTCTGCATTTCCGTATCTGAATGTTTGTCACACAAACGCCTAGCCCCGTCGGAAATCGGGATAAATAAAATTTTATTTTTTCCCAAATTACCTGAATAGTTGGAACAATGTTAGCCGGGACAGCTAGTATTATATAGAATTCTTTAGGACATCATCAACATAGTTAATACAATCTTAAAATTTAAACAAAATAAGTAACAAGTCAATAAATCGTCAAATGGTCTATATGTATATTAATTAATACCGTTGCGAAGCCGGGGCGGGCCGCTAGTGAAGATATAAAAACGCTAAGTGGAATAACTTTGATAAACACCCAAGTTCCAGATACAAGAACACAGACATTCAGTTCATTTTACAATAGTATATTAGTCTATCTATCGGCAACCTAACATAAGTTTTGCAGATTTACGTGTTTCTCTATATACAATCAATGTAATTGGAGAAAATAATTAAATATACTTAATATACTGTATACGCTTCAAGCCCTTCCAACAACTTCTTTCATATAACCAAATGAAAAACAAAACTGAAACATTTCTTAATCAAAATTGTTTTAGTAAATTTAAATTGAAACGTTTCTGCTATTAAAATTTACCGTAGAAGCCAAAAAACTAATTTGAAACTAATTTTGAAACATTGGCAATTTCACATTTAATATTTTCCATCGTCGGCGCTTGGTAAAACTTCCAAATATTTATATCTTTAAATGCAAAAAACACTGGCACTGTTTTACGTATCACCTATCTATATATTAATACGTGATGCAAAAAATGTTGACCCCTTTTTAAGAAAATATGGACCCCTTTTTACGAGTATAAAATTTGGCACACTAATAGTTCATGTGTTGCAGAAGTTCAGAACGCTAATATTTTTCAATAATACTGCTTGTAAAGTACATTAAATCAATAAATAAAACATTACCCACACTACCATGCATTTGACACACACAAATAAATATATTGATGATAACGATAAAAGATCACAGATGGCGCACTAAAAAGTTTGGAAACAAAGTAGTTGGTCTTGAAAAATGAAAATGGCGTTCTTATCAACAAGATATTAAAATTTATTATGTTCGAATTTCGACCAATGGGTGACCACTAGTAATTTTTTAATTTGTAAATAGCCTGAAATCATAATATTTTTTAAATCTAGGTCCTCTAGTTTGAATTTAATTACATAGTAAAATAAGTGAATTGTACAGATATTGCAAAATCTCGGTGCTCAATCCTATAGCAGCCCATTTGAACGGCTTACAATATCGCTTTCCGATGAAAATGGAAACTTTGGACCGCATTGGGGTAAATCTTTTCAGGGTTCAGAAAAATAATTGGATCGGTTAAAGGAAAGCAATTACATCTGGCGAGAGCAATTTCGATTTACTCAGCGGCGACTGGTTGGATAAACTTCGTATTAAATCGCTCCTAAACCGAGATATGTTTCCATTTCATAAAATGTTTTATTACTTTATATTAGGCCTATCTAAATACGCATTTCGGGTTTTGAATTTTTGTATGAGATGAAAGAGCGAAGAATTAGATGAAATAGAAGCGAGACAAACGTGGCCTATACACTGTGTGTGTTTCTTTGTTTGTGTGTGTGTGCGTGAGTGTGTATGTGTACGCGTGTCTTCATTTATTCACCTACTACTAACTTTCGACCACAAAACAAAATTGTCGAATTACAATTGATGCAAGAATAAGAAAAAGCAGTGAAAGATGGTAAGGATGGTAAGTACTAGATAGCGCACTACTAACAGTTATCCGCACTACTAACAATTATCCGCATTACTAAGAGTTACCATGTTGTCTTGTTGTTTTGTGAATCTGTTTAACCTATGCTCTCCTCTATAAGGATATCAATTATGCTTTTTATTATTGGCTGAATGAATGAACGAATGAATGTACTTTTTATTGTGCACAATTTAACTTAATGCAAAATAAATACAATTACCTAAACCTTTTTTTCTGAGAAGACTATATAGACATAGGTTCAGTAGGTAAAGATATTAAACATTCAATAAACTATAACAAAAGATTCAAACATTAATAATAACAATAAGGAGAAAAACGAAAGACGGAGGATCTGGAGTCAGAAGGAGGGCAGAAGGATCTTCCAAAAATACGAATGCGCTAGAATAAAGATCCTGTTTATTACCCTTAAAATTAATTTTTAACTCATTTCGTTGTAAGAAGTTGTAGAAGTAAATATTGATTTTAATACTCTATACATAACATTATGTCTTCACAGCTGAACCTCTGGATTGATTTTCATGACGTTTGATTTTAGTTATGGATCCAAATTCAACATGACTATCATTATTTCATAAAATGTTTGTATAAGAATATTCTAAGCGGACGAAGTTGCGGGTAAACAGCTTGTGAATCGGAAAAGTGAATTCCTATCCCCCATGATTTTAATGTACCTTAAAAACAATGATTTAATATTAAATAGTTTATTACTAAGATCACTAGTAATTGAGTTCAGCTAAATTCCTACTTATTGCCTTACTTTAGACTGCCCTTACTATCAGGTCGTGTGTTGTTTCATTCTTTTATAAAAAAAAAACTGAATAAAAAAACTCCTAAATCGAATGACTTTTCAAAGTTATGTCATGTATTACAAAAATAAAATTGAAACTTTTTTTTAAAACATTTTAAAATTCGAATAGAATTTTTAAGCGAAAACCTGGCCCAGTTTTTTTTGTCATCATTTCCGTGTAAAATCTTAAAATAGCAGTTTATTACTTTTTTAAACATTTTAAAATTCGAATAGTATTTTGTAAAACCTGGCCAGATTATTTTTATTTTTTATCATCATTATCATGTAAAAACTTTTCTGTCCCATCTAAAATTATTTTTATGAACTGAAATTATTATTTATGGACACGTGCAAATTACAAAGCCTTTCCAACCATCAACCCCTATAAACAGAAAATGGATAATAAAACCCTTATGGCGCTGTAATATTTCATGATGGCTTTCTAAAGATATTCCACACCGCAACAGCTACGCCTTATAAGAAATTGTATTTGAAACTCCGTCGAAACTTAAGCATTAGCCACTAACTTTTTCCTCGTAACGCACATGGTCGGGTGGCCACTAATGGGGAACAGTTTCTTAAGTTTAGCTAAAAAGAAAAACTTATCTGGCAACACTAAAGATCCGTCTCATCCGCATTTTAAAAGTTTCTTATTTGTTTTTCCCTAGAACATGTATTCTCAGAACATATTAAAGTAGGGGTAATATAGATTCTATTTCAAATAGTGGTGGGCGTTTCTAAACAGTTGAGTACCAATACCTACGAAAATAGCCATTACAATAACAAGTTCTATGAAACTGGATCTGTCGCATAAAAGCACAAACATTTCAATTTGGCCAACTTCAATAATAATCACTTATAGTAACGGACGACTAAAATGAATAATAAATGCGTGCAATAAGTATATGTCTACTTACATTCAGATGTGATAATAATAAAAAACCATTTATAACAACAATAACAACAGTAAAAAAATTTATAATAACAACAATAAAAAAATATTTACGCATCAATAAAATTACCGTTCTTTCCGGTTACTAGTGTCGTTACTTGGTTATTTAATATTATAAAATTAAAATTTTAACAGTGGCTACGTTACGTGTAGCAGAACTAAAATTAATGCATTCGTTTCAAAGAAGTTTAGGAATTATGTTATTAATATAGTTAATTATTTTTATTGTAACAGGTACATCTGTACATATTAAATCTAACATTAGGTCACAATTTTGTGTGGAAAATGTCAACATAATGACTAAAACAAAAGACAATTGACGTGTGTGAGTGAGGCCTTAACGTTCGACGACAACGTTATAATTATATTATTTATTTTTAACCGACGAAAAAAAATGAGATTATTAAGAGTCTAATGGTAGAATAGAAATTAAAGGTAGATTAGTTTTTTGTAACACTTGACTCCAAAGAATCGCATAGGACGCAAATCGCATAGCAAAAGGACGAATTATTTCATAAACACAATAACGATTATTTTGAAAGTAGGTACTTATGTCGTATTTTTAACAGTGAATTTTTAACGGTGGCTCGTTGGTTTTTCATAAGAATTATGTTTAAGCCTCTTACAAGTTGCAAACCAACGTTCAGTAGTAACATAATCAAAAAAACAATTATTATTGTTTTTTAAGTATTTATTGCGTATTTTCAACAATGGATTTTCAACGGAGGGTCGTCGGTTTTTAGGTAAGACTCGTCTGTGAGGCTTTTATATCAAAATAACGTTATGTGAATACGTTATTAAAACAGTTATTTTTAAATATCTAATCCGTACTTTTAACACTAGATTTTTTAACGGTGCGTTGCTAGTTTTTTGTAAGATTCATCTCTCATACGAAGACTCTCATATGTTGCTGGAGGTTTGGGGGTTAGATTCGACGTTCACAACCAATATTAGTTCGCCGCGTCAGGTTAGCTACGTTCGAGGAATACGAATTACTTTCATTGTATGCCAGAGAAGGCAGGTTTGTTTTATGTAGATTTTCAATATATGAGAAGGTTTTCTAAGCACAGAATGGTAATGTTGCGTATTTATTTTTAGCAAAAATGAACAATCTGACAGATTTTCTGATGGTGAATATTAGTCGACTTTAGATACAATATTTTAAGGGCATCAAAATTACAAAATGCCTACTGAATTTCAAAAGAATGCCGCGATTTGATAATTCTTTATTCAAAAAGTATATTATATACGATTTCGAGGTATATAATATACTTTTTTTTCGATCCGGCAAGCAAATCAATCGAGGTTAGTTATTGTAAGAGGTCTAGATCTTTGTTGGTAGAGACCTAGTTTCTATCTAGCAAATAACAATATAGGTTATTCTACTTAAAGAGTATAACAATCTGTTTGAAAAAAGTTTCAGCACAGTACGTATTGCGTGATTTAGAGGAAAAACATACATACGCCATACAGTTTTAAAATAGAAAGTAGTATCGTTATGATAAAAAGTGTATTATGACAGTACTGGAACATCTCCAAAATTTTAAGTGTTGAATTCCAAATAAGTACATTAGCCAACAACTTACTCAGGAAAGAAAAAAGTGAAAAAAAGAATCGTCATTCCCATATTCCTAAACAGGTAGGTACAACTAGGGCACCCACGACTAGCCGAAGACACTTAGTCCCACGATGTGATAGGTGGCAAGCCTATCTCCAACCGGGCACACATCCAAGTGCACATATCCAAGGGCACATAGCAACATTTTTATATCAGAATTTGGAAAAACACTTTTTCTTTTTGTTGCCCGACCCTGAAATCGAACATGTGACGTCACGAAGTCAAGTCCAACGCCTAGACCGCTAGACTACAGGGGCGAATATTCAATTATTCCGACTCAAGGAAGAAACATATTATATGAACAGAATTTGATAATACAACTTATTTGTTTCATGATGTACGTATGAAAAACTTGTTTATAAATATTTAAAACAAAAGCTTGTTAAAAGATTTAGTTGTCAAATAGTTTTTCTTTTTTGCAATTCAAGCAAAGCACACACTCTATATACATACTAGGTAATTGTAACTGAGTAATTCATTGGAGAATTTTATTATAATTTCATTATTTTTAAGTCTTTTTATTATCAGTTTCCAACTTTAATTTTTCTCGTTTATGGTATTTTAATTTTTTTTTAATGTTCATAGTTTATAGCGTAAAAGATTTTCGAAATTGAAAAATAATTCAACTACTGTCCTCTTTTTTGAAATAATATGTTTAAAGTAGTAAGCGTCCGTTAGAATCTAATATTGAAACATTTCATAAAACAATTAATAAGTTACTATGTGAATTGAATAATTGTTGGACTCATGGCAGTTTTGGTCCATGTCCTTTGTCGATCCAAACAGGTGTAATGCGATGACCAAAGAAAATTGGGATTCATTTTATGTATGAAGAAGATGGATAATGCACTTGTAAAAATATTTTCAAACCTCAATTTAAAACAGTTAAACAAAGTTAATTTTACGTATTGATATTATAAAGGGTTGAACTGAACCCCATTATAAACGTTTCATCCATCACGGGATCCCTTCTATTGACGTGAATGTCAACACTTAAACCCTGTCTATAACACTAGATTTACATTGCCAGATTTTTTAAATATTTTTTACTAATAATACTAACTAACACCCGTGACCACTTAATCCCTGTCTATAATACTTGGTTTACTTTGCAATTTTTTTTACATTTTTTACTAATTGATACCCGTCACTTTATCAACGTAGAGCTAACAGACGTACACATAAAATTTGTGCAACACACTAAATAACTGAACAAGTTCAAAAAGAATAAACATTTAAAAAAATTATTTCAATGCAAAAAAAATCACTTTTTATATTGACTGATCAATAGTTAATATTTATTTTATTTTGGTTTTATTTTGGATTGTAATGTCTTCCAAAACTATGTAATATAATGCTAGAACTTCCCACGTATTCTGAAGTAGCCTTTTTCTTCCTTCCTAGTCTTCTTTCATTGTTGTTATGCTAAATTCATTCAAATAATTTATTTACAATTATTGATTGATTTATTGCTAAACTTTTACATAACAGACTTTTGTATTTCTAATTTTAGTGGTGATTGGATGGTTTTTTTTTTGTTTAAATACTAATCCCATTAAAAAAATGTATTCTAGTTAAAAATAAAATTTTGGACATCATGTAAACCCAGCTTTAACAAAGATTTATGAGCAAATTCTGCCCTCACGTACTTGCACGTCAAACGTGATGACTCCTGTCAATCTTAAAATTGACTGAAACAGAAAATTCACCGAACATTCACTCTGCTCTTATTATTGCCCTGTTTATTGTGAATCTTAATACAGATTATTTTTATCGAATTATAAGGCAAACAAGCAACTGGATTTTCTGATGGTAAGGTAAATGATAGGACAAGTGAGATGATACGTATCTTCACGCAAAGTCCCTTACGGGGTAGGCAGAAACTATAAAGTGCCAAACTTCACGATCCTTACAAACCTGTCTAGCTTCCTCTACATTTATTAAACTTTTCTTACTAACACGCCGGTTTCGGAGATTTGTCACAACCCTCGCATAATATCCGAGCGATCTGCTCGTGGAATGTCAACCTTCGGAGGTATGGGCGTGAAGATACTATATTTTTACTTCATAAATTACGCTAAATAATTTAACAAACGTTGGTATTTAATTAATACCCGATAACTTCTTAATCCACGATGATCTTAACTTCACTGTTCTTTTCTGTAATGAAGGCACTAATTGAAAGTTTTTTTAACATGATGAGTGTCTGGTTATTAAACAATCTCAGGCTTGTATTTGAACAGTCCAGTTAATTTTCTTAAGCAGTAATATAATAAAATTTCTCTCTAAAATACATACCAACCATTCCCTTGTTGTAAATATCTCGAAGCAAGTCGTTATGTTTCCTTTCACTGTTTCAAAGCGTTTTAAGTACTGTTACAGAATATCCTGTGGGAATAAAAATAAACAAAAACAAAACGTTACCAGGAGAAATTTGAAAGGCTTAAAGAAATCATTTCGGTCATGGAAGAGCTTTAATAATATAAAAAATTCAAGAAACGTGATTCAAGAGCAGGGTGGCGAAGTAACTTCACCATTTACAAAGAAAACCCCAACTTGAATCCTCGAAACTCATTAAAAGTAAATCCGGGTGCATTTTCTGAAGACGGTGAATTAAAGCTCCTTTAAAGTGTTACGCAGTATCGAATAGTGAAACAAAATTCCTGTACAACATATTGCTATTTCATTCTCACTTTTTGAAGTTGACAATTGTCAGAATATTTTTTCCATAAATTTAACAGCGAACAGTGCTTACGTATAAAAGTGAACGAACAGTTACTATTGATAACTGAATGTCCTATCACAGGAGATCTTTCATAATATGTATTGCGTGCATATTATAATGAACTCGTGCGCGTACAATCGGTGGTTGAGCGCGTCATCTTAACTTAAACAATCTCTACTCCTGTAGTGTTTTATATATATAGTAATTATACAGGGTTACAGGTAACTAGCGCTTAACCTTTCTAGCAACAAATTCTGTTCTACAAATTTCGTAAAATCGCCAAAAAGAAATGTGGTTCTCCCTACATTTCGTCAGAGGTCTATGAACTTTTTGTACAGAGAACCAAATTCTTTCTTCGCGATTTTCTAAAAGTTGTTGAGAATCAACTATTTAATACTAAAGCCGCCTTTTTTTACTTTTTATGTACTTTACTTTTGATGTACAGTAACCCTGTATATAAGATGTTGGACTACTTATTGCATTTCAGCTTACTTCATACAGCTTCTTCTGGGTTATTATAAGTTAAATTATATTAACATCATTTGTCACAAACCAACAACATTTGATAATTTTACTACTATGTTTAATAATTTTCCTCCTTTCTCTTAAAAAATATTTCTACATGTTTAATTTTTTTATTTTTAATTATCATAGACAGAATCCTTGCCTTGGATTTTAACGTGACGTTAACGTTGCTCTTAAACGAAGGTCATAGGTTCAACTCAAATTTACGGATTTACCTTTCAAAATGTTGTATTTTATTTCACATTCAAAATAACTACATTTAAACATGCCTACCTGCTATACTATCCTCTAGAAATTTCCTTAAAACTGCCAGCGAGTTCGCCTCATTTGCCACTATTGAAGTATTTCCCCATAGCTCAATGTGCTAGTTTCTAGAATAAACCTAGATTGAAGCATTTTATATCCAGTGAAGAACTTATTTAGAAAGATATAAAACCAGCTTTAGGTTCAAAGAAATTGAAAAGTTTTAAGCTTCCCATTCTTGGAATTCTAATGGCCCTACTTAAACTCAACCATGAAAATGTATTATTCCTAGCTGATTTTTTAAAGGCAACGAATATGCACACGCTGCTACTAATAGTAAAAGAAATCTGTAGCCTCTAGATAGTACAGATGTAATAGGTGCGTCGTTGTCCTTTAGCCGGGATGTTGGCCAATTGTGAAAATCTAAACCCTCCGAACCAGACCCTGGTTCTATATTGGCGACAAATATAGGTAAGAAGATTTTTAACAATAAGAATATTTTTTTAATAGCCTCTATGCTCTTACGGTTTAGTTGTTGGACTTGACTGCATGAGGTCCCGGGTTCGAATACCGGGTCGGGCATCAAAAAGAAAATTGGGTTTTTCCAATTTTCTAATAAAAAAATGTTGCTCGGGATTAGATATGTGCCCAGTTGGCAATAGGCGTGCCACCTATCACATTGTGGAACTTAGTGTCTTCGGCTAGTCGTGGGTGCCCTGGTTGTACCTCTTCCTACCTGTTCGGGGATATGAACGTGAAGATACTTAAAGATTTTTATATTAATTAATAACAAAATAATGGTGGTTGCCTGGTAACTGATCTAAAATAGCACTATCTGATTTGCACATCACCACAAAACTCTTACACTTGGATGGTCACTGTGTTATTGACAAATAAATCGGTAAGCACCTTTCAAAAATAAAATGTAAATGAGCAATTGTAAATATTTTGTAGTAAATGAAAAAAAAATAACAGCCAACATGCTTAACCTATCTAAGATAAGAGATAGTGCTATTTTAGATTTTAAAAAAATTTAGATTAGTTACCAGATAATCGCCATTACTTATTAAATAATGAATATAAAAGTCATAACCACAAAAACTTCCGTAGGTCTATCTCTATATGTAGATAGGTTATTAATAACGACCGTAAGACGACATCATATTGAAATTGAAGTCGATTTTGTGCGATTGCATTTAAATTGTTACAGAAAAGTTATATTGGTTCATTTAAACTCAGTTCAGACCCAGCATACCTAGAGCCCTATAATCCTGATAGTAATTTATAAGAGAAGGGTTCTTGCGCTTCCTGTTTATTTAATAATATTGTGCGGCACCGATAGGAGACGGTATTGTGTGGATCTACGAAGACATATTATGATACTCAGAATAGAATATGAAAAGCTTTATGCATCTTATATTTTTTAATATTGAGATCTTAAGCACAAGCTTAGTGCTATTGTGCCAGATAACATTTTGTGGAATTTTTGTGTGACATTTTCACATTTGAAGATTAGGCCCTGTGTTTGCATTGGGCTACTTGGAATTTTATGTGGCAAGTGCTTTTTGATCGAAGTTGGAAAAAGGAGGTTGTCATGTTTGTTTATAATATTGGAAGACAAACAAGCATACGGATTTCCTGATGATAAGAAATTCATGAATAGAATAAGTAAGGTGGTGGTACCAGTCCGGGCGAGTCGTTGCGAAACTATACCATCTAGTAGGATGTCACGGTGCTAGTGACGGTAAGCCTATGCTCGCTTTTTACGAGCTGCCTGGCTCTACAAGTGGTTTTTTACAGTTGTATATGTTCTACAACTGTTTTTTAACGTTTGTTAATCGATTTCACCGTTATTTCTAAACCGATTTTGAAAATTATGTTTTATTTAAAAGAGCGTACTTCCGAGGTTATCCCATTTCCCGCCAAGTCGGGGTCTGATAAAGGAAGCGTAGCTAAATAGATGAAAATACTTATTTGTTGTGTAGACGACATAATTATTAAAATTGAAGTCGACTTTTAGCAGTTTTACTGCGCTTTAGTTTTTTTAAAGAAACTTATGTTATCTGTTAACTTTTCATACAAGTTACGAGTTTAATTGGTCAGCTTTATAGTTAGTGCTCGTCGCGGTGGTATTATGGAGTAAAAGGCAGAGTAGATAGTAAACTTACTTATATAAGAGCTTGACTATATGTTTGCCCGTCACATTATGGGACTAATCATGGTTGGCCTGGCTACCTCTGCTTAACTCTTCAAAAATAATACGGGCATTGAAATATTTGTTTAAAAGAAACGTTCATACCTATAGACGCGTATTTCTTTAGAGAATAAAAAATATAAATTCGGTTGTAAAATATATTGAAACATAAATTTTTATTAAATTTGAAAATAGAAATTCTGTAAATATTTAGAAAACCGACTTAAATATTAATATTTTGCCAACCGTACTCATAAGCATAAACATAAGTGTTTTGTAAAGAAAGATACTTAGTAGATGAGAATAAATCATATTAGTCACTTTCGTTTTCTTATATCATTTTCTTCTTCAGATTTCGGGAGTAATATCCGCTTTTTAATTTATTTACATAAGTGGTTTAATATACCATCGTCGATTGGCACTTCACCAGTAACACAATGGGTGTTTGTAGGTGACGTGTTTTTATTTTTTATCAAAACCTTAATTATACTTTAACTATATTGTATATTGTAGCTATATTGTAACGTAGTGGGGACGGCTTACCTACCATCCACCATAACAGAAAATAATCAAACAAAAAATGTAGAAGGAACTCATTCATTTTTTTAAATATTAGCCAGTGTAGTAGCAAACTACAAGAGGCAGCTAATAAAATAGTATAAGGTAAAATAATATAACAACACCAACAAAAATACAATTTAAAATATGGCAACTCTATCCGTTGTATGGTCTTCAATGTCACCCCAATTCACAAATGCGAACTGCTTGGCAAACAGTGATATTAGTTTCGTACAAAAGTACTCTTCTTAAGTGTTTCCTGCTATATTTCATTTGGCAACATATTCTATACATATTACTTAACTGAATTAAACATAGACAAGCAGGAATTAGGTCCCATTGGCAACGCCCCACTACCACCATTGATACTTATAGGCAGTGTGTATTCATATCAATAAACCTTTTTGCTTTTTATCCTTCAACCCCATTAAAAAGTAAATAAGAGTACATTTGTATTAATTTAAAAATTGTATTAATTTTTTAAATAGTAAATATGAATGAGGTCCCAGGTTCGAATCCCGGGTCGGGCAACAAAGGAAAATTTGGGTTTTTCAATTTTCTAATAGAAAAAAATGTTGTTCGGGATTGGATGTGTGCCCGGTTGGCGATAGGCTTGCCACCTATCACAGTGTGGGACTTGAATGACGGAATGAGGGATTATTGTAAGTTTGACCTGTCAATGCGTGTGTGTGTGTGTTGCCCGACCCGGAAATCGAACCCGGGACTCGTGCAGTGAACGCCAACAATAAAAGCGTATTAATGTGCCAAGTGAGCATAAATAAATGTAAGTAAATGATAACGCAAAAATCGTTTATGTGTTGAAATGCTTCCTTAAAACGTTAACGTCTAGCTGCTCGACGTTGTGGAAAATGGCCATCTTCAAAATTAATGGATATTTTATTGCGTTCGAAGTTAAATTGTGCGTAAAAAGATCGAAAATAATCTAAACACGCGTATTCAGAATGGTTTGATGGATTGATATGTAAATCGGATTCAAAGTTAACACATACTTTAGTTCTCTCGTAAATGGAGATAGTTTTGAAGTCAGAGCCTTTATGTCAACATATTACGTTACTAAAGTTACGTTGCTTAAAGTCGAAAGTCTTCGACCAGTGTGTGTTACCTTTTGGCCTTTAAACGAGTCGCTCAGCGTGCTATGGAGAGAGCTATGCTCGGTGTTTCTCTGCGAGATATGATCCGTAATTCGGTGAACCGCAAGAGAACGAGTGTAACCGACATAGTTCAGAGAGTCAGCAAGCTGAAGTGGCAATGGGCAAGCCACGTTGCTCGCAGAACCGACAACCGCTGGGGAAGAAAAGTTCTCGAGCGGCGGCCCCGCACCGGAGGACGACCTCCTGCCGGTGAACTGATGATCTGGTCAAAGTCACGGGGAGTCCTTGGTTACAAGCGGCTTGTGACTGTGACTTGTGGCGCTCTTTGGGGGAGGCCTATATCCAGCAGTGGACGTTCTCCGGCTGATGATGATAATAATTATTACGTTGCTTGCTTACTAGCTCAGGTCTAATATATGCACAATGAAAACGAAACCCTTTTCCGTCAATTTTTTTTATGATTTTGGAAAGCAAACAAGCAGATAGATTTCTTGATGGTAAGAAATTTAAATTGCTAATTTAAAAAAATGTAAATTGCTAATAAACCCTCTTAAGGTGACGGCGACAAGTAAACTCTTTACACGTATGTCGTAATCAGGGATAATGATTATTAATAATTATTTTTCTATTTAAAGAAATCTGTTCATATTATAACTCCTACAATTTGTTTACATTTTTCATTAAAAAATTGTGAATTTTTAATAAACCCTCTTATGGTGACGGCGACTGAACTACTCTAAATATATTCAAATTACGTTTTCATTAGCACAAATGTAATATTTCAATACGTTTTATCTCATTTATGTCACAAATGCAGTGTTAAATCCATGTTTGAATCTATTGGTGTGTAAGTCGTACAATAATAAAGCACTTTTAAAATGTTCAAAATGCAATAAGCTTCATTACATTATTTCATATAACAATTTTTATATAATGAACTTATTTAAAGACTACTTTAATATTTTTTTTACCTTACATAATCATTTCTAAATCAGATTTTTCATAGAACTCGACGTGTCATCCGGTGTAGACATACATTAATTTTAATACGTTTAGGTATATGTTCCACTCCAATATGTAATAGCCATCAGTAGACTTGAAAAATGAATATGAAATTCACAACAAGAAAAATTTTTTTAAATTAACGAATAAAAAAATGCATTGTAGCAAAATGGAATTTCAGTCAGACGTCACCGGTATCTTAACTCTGACTTTCAGAGTATTAACTTGCTTATATGAGTTCAACAGAGGTCGTAAGGTAGATTGTAAAATTTATGGATGGGGGTAGAATTAGTTATTAAAATACTTTAAGTTCAAATAGTTTAAAAGTTTACTCATTTTATAAAGGAAACCAATAGAAAGTAGCTTAAGTTTTGATGGAGCTATAATATAGAGTATGTAACTTTTATAATATCAAACTAAATTTAATAGAATTATTTTTGTTAATTATTTTAGAAGCCTACAGGTTTCGCTTTTTAGAACTTCAGGCTTTATTTCTACTTATTAAATAATTAAAAGTAAGTTGTAGAAAATATTAATATGTGAAAATATTTGGAATAAAATATGTGAAAATATTATGTGAAAATGTAATGGAATTAATAACAATGCTGCGTGATAATAATGATGATGAATGAATGCAGAGTACAACAAAAATTAAAATTAAAGAATAAGTGCGGACGCGACTCCGATCCGGTAGCAGTTTAGGAAATTGTCGACGCGCACAAGTACCCTTTGTATAGTCAAATAGATTTACAAAAAATCTGATTTTGATTCTTATGTACAAGCGCGAAGTCTCATCAAAATCCATCCAATCCATTAATTGGTCCCACAAACTTTTGCATACATAATATTATTTAGTATTTATGTAGTTATTAAAGGCAAAAAACAAACGGATATTCTGCTAAAATATATGCTATTAGGAGACCAGGCTCGATAAAATGGGAGCATTTCTTTCAAGCACCACTAAATGCCACTGCCTCACCAAATCCTACCCTAACATCTGTGGTCGGTATTATAATGTTTCTGTTCAGAGAGTTAACCTTGCAGCTTTGGTATCTCTTTTATCTATTCGCTTAAGGCTTAAATAAGCTAATATTGGAGTTAAATAGCTTTCGAAGGACTTTAAGTACTGGCATTCCACCCGCTCTCAGTAGCTCAGCAGTAATTCCATCGTACCCCGGCGCCTTACTGTTCTTCAGTTGTTTCAGGGCCATCCGAATCTCATACAGGCTGACGTCCGGGATGTGTTCGGTGAAATGTATGTGAGTTTGGCTCTAGGGTCTTTAGCAAAACTAACAACGGGTCGTGTTGAATTGTACAGAAGAATTTCCAACCTCTCTCGAAATCTCAGATGAAATTACGGTGCCATTTTCAGTGGTCAGTTTTATCAATTAGGTCTGACTTACAGACAATTCCCCAGCGAACACCTTGGAGCCCTCATTACCCTCGATAGCCTATTTAATACGAGACGTATTAAAGATGCGCAGGTCTGCCTGTAACGCCCTGTACTTTTGTATGTCAACTGAAGATTGCATTCAACCCGTTCGCTCATGAGTTTGAGGTATGAGATCTTTCCAGTTCTTTTCTTGAACAGCTTGAAAAACCTTGTTCAAATCGTCCGTTGATTCGCAATCTGCCAGGCATTCGAAGCGATATTGAAGTTCGAGCTGAAAGTTTTCGGGATTTTGGCATAGGACTGGGGTTTTTAACGGAGCGTAGACCTCATCAGCCGTGACCGTTTTAGCCTTGTATTGACATTCAATGTGCCCCTTACCATCCGATGATCACTGCCGGTTTTCAGCCTGTTGATCACAGAGACATCATTGAGTTTGTGGCGTCTGGTAGACAAAATTGAGCCTATTTCGTTTTTTGTGTACCCATGCGGCTACTCCAGATCCATTTACGATGTGTCTTTTTTCTGAAGAAGTAGTCATCATAAAGAGTCCTTCCTTCTCCAGCAATTTAGCTCGGATTACAAGAGCTCAGCTCAGCTCAACGCTCTCTTTCATACCCAGCTTGGCGTTAAAGTCGCCCATCACCACCGTGTAGTAAGTTTTGGAGGTATGGATAGCTTTTGAGATGTCCTCGTACATCGCCTCCACCTCATCGTCAGAGGGCGGCTTGCCCCACCTTGGAACGGTTTGTCCGCCGTTTGTCGGTTGACTGATTGCGCTGGTGAATGGTTGCCCGACTAGGTGCCCGACTAGGTGCCCGACTTGTTGCTCAACTGGTTGCCCGACTAGTTGCCCAACTGGTTGCCCGACTAGTTGCCCGAGCAGTTGCCTGTCTATTTGCTCGACTAGTTTCCCGACTAGTTGCCCGACTAGTTGGCCAACTAGTTGCCTAATCAGTCGCCCTTCTAGTCGTTTGAATAGTTTCCCGACTAGTTACCAGTGATCAGTTGGCCGACTAGTTGCCTGACTAGTTGCTCTACTAGTTGCTCGAATACTTGCTCGACTAGGTTCCCTACTAGTTGTTCGGCTAAGTTACCCTACTACCCGACCAGATGTCCTACCAGTTTCCCGACCAGATGTCCAACCAGTTGCCTGACTAGTTGCCCGTCTAGTTGCCCGACTAGTTGCCCAACTAGTTGCCCGACTAGTTGCCCGACTAGTTGCCTGAGTAGTTGCCTAACTAGTCGCCCTACTAGTTGTTCCACTAGTTACCCTACTAGTAACTCACCTAGTCGTCCGATAGGTTATCCGACCAGTTTCACGAACAGATGTCCGAAAACCTGCCTGACTAGTTGTTCAACTAAGCAGTTGAGCAACTAGTCAGCTCAACTATCGGCTCAACTGGTTTTGCGACCAGTTGCCTGACTAGTTGCCTGACTAGTGACCTAGTTGCCGAACTAGTCGCCCGACAAGTTTACCGACTAGTTTCTAGACCAGTTGCCCTACTAGTTGCCCAACGAGTTGTCTGATTAGTTGCCCGACTAGATGTCAGACTAATTGCCCGACTAGTCTCCCCTCTAGTCGCCAACTACCAACTAGTTTCTGGATTAGTTGCCCTAGTAGTTGCCCGACTACTTGCCCAACGAATAGCCTCACTAGGTTCCCGTCTCCTGAATATTAGACTAAAATACCTGTCTGAATATTAAACTAAAATAATTCGAGTAATTGTGTATTATGTAAATTTTTCTTAAATTGTAACCACCTTTTGCAAGCACCTTTTTTGAACGCTACGTAAATTACTTCTCGAGTACCACTTGTTAACTTGTTTGAAAATGAATCACATTGCGGACGGTCGTAGCATCGCGACTGAACGGATGTATCAGATTTGCTTCTCTTTTTGGTTTTGTTAGTATGTAGAAAAAGAAAAACCGATATCCTGACATTAAAACAATCCAGTGAAGAATCCATTTCAATCCAGTGAAGAAGCCGACATCCAAGTCAAATCAGTATTTTTTGAGTAAACAGCGAAATTCCAGCCTCAACTTACCAAGGCATATTTGGTAAGTTGAGGCTTACCCATCTTGATTCAATCCCATAAAAAATCAACCCTAACTACGGACAATAATGACCAAGAATTTTAAAAGTCCTCGCATACCTTCAAATATCACGCATTTTCTACCCCACAATCACATTCTCCGGCGAGTAGAAATTTTAAAACGAAAATTTTAAATTTCCGGAACTTAAATTGCCCCATTTCACTGCAGTCTACGGAGAATAATGAAAAGAAAAGTTCTCTTTTCATGACACATAGATTACTCTCAGTGGCCTCTTTTAACCACAATGCATGTGAATTCCCATATTAAATTTTATAAGTGCATACTTGAATCCAATTTCATTAAAAGTTTGGAGATTATCGGATACGGTTGTGAAAGGAATAAGAAAATTTTAAAAGATTTCAGATTAAGTGTTCTGAAATCTTTTAAAATTCTTTAAGTGGTTTTATGCTATATTACGTTTTAATAAATGATAATAATATCTTTATTGTTTAATCACTAAACTACAGCAGCAACAAAGACCAGCTGACCCGTGAAAAGGAAAAAACAGAAAAAAAGACAAACTTAGACTTGGTGCCGATGTAGGATTTGTTCGATATAAAATGCTTAAAATATATATCATCAAAATAAAAATAAGTATATACAAACATAATATATACATGCGTAGTCTGTCTCTGTATTCTGGCGGTCCAAGTGTTGGACTTGACTTCACGAGGTCCCAGTTTCGATTCCCAGGTCGGGCAACAAAAATAAACTGTGTCTTTTTCCAATTTTTCAACAAAAAAACTGTTTCTCGGGATTAGATGGATTGGTTTGTGCTTAGTTGGCGATATGCTTGCCACCTTTACATTGTGGGATTCAGTGTATTCGGCTAGTCGTGGGTGCCCTCCATCTATATATGATGAGCGTGAAGACTTACATATATAATGTGAACATATATAATTCTATATATACATATATGTATAAAAAACAAGGAATAAACACATAACGGTTTAAACAAAATGAAGTCCTTAAATAATACATTTTTGTGAGAAGCTTTTATTTGTAAAGGCAATATTACTATAGACTTGAGAAGTACTATTCAAGACATATCAATTAAGCTGAAACGCACAAACTTATCAACAAAATAGGATAATTTTGGGAATTTCAGGAATCCCTGTGGAAGGGCCACCTTCTAAGGGTTTTCCTTTCATCAACAAATTTGGCTCCATGTCTTGCTGATTTTGCATTGTTATCCGATTTACACAAGTATGAAAAAATTCAATTTCCATACAGACAAACATGCATTGCAAGTCAAAAAAACGTTAAATCGAGCAAACAAAAGACTCTTGTGCAGGTAAATGAAAACCGTGGCCTATAGTCACCGTAGATGTTACGGGTACGTGGCTATCCTGAGACCGGGAGGTTAAGGCCTATTAGGCAAATCTGTCGGCTACCCTACACTCTGAATCGTACCATGTCATTGTCTTTTTGGCGTCAGAGATGCACGAGTCAGTTGTCACTCCCCAGCACTCTACATGGTCCTCTTTCTAGCAAGACAGGAAGGCAGATAGTCTATTCTAAAATTTAAATTTGAACCGGAATTAACACAAAGACACTTCATGAAGTTGTTATTTATCTTACACTTTTGGATACTTGGTACAATTTTTTTTACTGGTAGGCGGTTGACGTAATAAACTTCTTAACGCTACATTAATGCGTAGCAATGTGTACATGCAACTATGATTTTGCTAATAAAACGAACTACTGAGAAAAGCATCTTCACGTCCATATAATATATACCTATTGGAAGGCAGAGTTTACTAGGGCACCAACGATTGGCCGAACTCACTTACGACTGCATTAGAAGATTTATATTAATTAATATGTCATTAAGTCACAATTTCGTATAACGAAAACAATGACTTTATGACTAATTAAAAGATAAATGACTTCCTTGAATGCGGCTATTAGCCACAAAATATGATAAGTGGCAATACTAACGCCAACCGGAAACTTATTTAATCCCATGCAACACTGTTTTAACAAAGTCATAAACAAAAGAATCCCTTTTTCTCGTAGCCATTGTATCACACGTGAATGAATTTATCGTGTTAGTTATTGAGTTATTTTTAGGAGAAGGTTCATATAAAAAAGTATTCATAGTTAAAACAAAACAACGTCTATAGACTCATCTAGTCATATCTACTCCATCGTCGTATGGGTCTGCATGACAACGTTCACAAACGGTTATCCGTTTCTGAATACAGGCAAACTCGCGGGCAATAGCTCGTATTTAATTCAAGGAGAAACAAATTTCGTACTATGGCCTCAACGAAAATGTATAAGCCGATTAGCGTCGCAAAGTGAGTTTAAGCGTCAAGAAAACCGAAGGAAGCCAAGACAGGTTTTCAGTTTAACCCACAATTTAACTCAGATTTTCACAATCTCTTATAGACGGAGAGCTTATGTCCTTTTTATGTCTACTACCTACTCAACCAATTACCGAAAAAGAGATTGAAATAATTATCTCTTAAGTACAGAACAGATATCACCCGATAAACCTAAAAGAAAATTAAACAAAAGCAAATACATATTTTATGGAAAAACTAACTGTCCCGGCGAACTTCGTTTCACCCGTTCTGTTTGTATACGAGTAGGAAAATTTAAAATGTTGTTTTTCCTAGTTACCACGCAGTTTCTCCAGTTTTCTTATCTTTTAAAACTTCCCTGGATTTTAAAACTGAAATCAGCCAAATCGGTTCAGTCGTTCTCGAGTTTTAGCGAGACCAACGACCACCAATTGATTGTATATAGTTTTCGAAGGCAAAAAATGTTATATGTAAATAAAAACAAAAATGCTTTAATCATCAAAAACATTCCAAATAGGTAACATGTGTTAAAAATATTTACAAAATAAATTATCTACCACAAATAAGCAAACCGACAAACAAATCACTCATACACGACCAAAAATTATATAAATACGACTATAGTATCAGTATCTCATAAAAACCGTAAATGTATTAATAAGAATAAAATAACCGCTATTTCACATAAACTAGGAATGGCTTTTAAGAGACCATTTACACAATTTATAATGTCATTGACTATGGTTACCATACGATGCTCTGACACTCAAGACTTCATGCTGCCTAAAAAAGAAATAAAATATTTTGTTTTGTTTTGTACAGTTGAGAAACGTCTAAATTAATATAATGCGTATTCTACTCTGTGGATGAGCAAACTTTCATAGACAAGAATCTAACAAAACAGATCCTTAAAGAATTATTAAATACTAGCGGCGCGCCCCAGCTTCGCACGGGTATGAAATTTACATACAAACATTTCTGTTTAAAGACTTTATGTTTTTTAAAAAGCTCATCAAAATCCGTTGCATAGTCTAAAATATTTAAGCATACAAAGGGACATAGGGAGAGAGAACGCGACTTTATACTATGAGGTGATTATAAAAGCGGTATAAAACATGTTTATCTGTACCACAGCAAATGATCAAGATTAGAAATCCGGCGAGTTTCCGGGCACTGATTATTAAAGATGGTCTGCGTTAGTAACTACAACATGAAAGAATTTAGTATCGAGACAAGAGGAAAAAACATTATAGTAGAGGATCCCAAGGCGGAATATTTACAGTTACTTAAGCGCGTCAGATTATGGTGATGAGAAACGCATCTATTATTTAACAACTCTCTAGAATAGGGCGTGTAATCTTTCCAAATTCCATTAGCTTGAAAAAAAAGTTAAGTATATCTTTAAGTACTGTTGGCTTGCATGTCAAATGCTTGTTTAAATTTTCTGTCGATTTGAGCATGAAGTACGAGGGTATAAGAGTTAGAAACACAAATTACCCATTTCCGTGTCTGAGTAACTGGGTTGAATAGATCTGCCGGGCCGCTCGTAAGAGACGGGTACAGGTTAAAATATAGATAATCACCAACAACAAAAAAAAGTGGTAGAGTGCTGTGAAATAACTTTTTCGTGTAAACGTCCACCGTCTTACCTATTCCCAATGACTCGATCATGTTTTGGCCTGGAGGGTAGGGTAGCAGGTCGACTTGCACAATAGGCCTTCCATCTCCGCCTCAGGGCAGTGTACAGACAAGACCACGGTTGCCTTTTAAAATCAGGAAAGCTGTGTGCTTGGTTGCTGACCTTTCACATAAAAAAATCTAAACCACTGAGTCCACTATGCCACTGTTATACTTTGGTAACTACAAAATTAATATCTCGGGCTCCCCTACCATTACTACATGTTACGTGGACTAATCAAACCGTAATATAGTAGTATGTTAGTAATCACTAAAATATTTTAGATATAACTAAATGTTAACAAGTGTCCAATAATAGGTAACCGAATTTTCATCCATCAGCATTTCAAAAAATAATTAATTGCTGTTCTGTGACCTAAGACGTTATTTCCTGAATTTACCAGCTCTTTGACTATTTACATTTTAGATGTAAATAAAACACCTCTTTCAGTAGCATTGCGTCTATTTAACCATTTTATTTTTCCGCTATAAAGTTCTGCGCTCGGCTGCTTTTGATTTGTATTGCGATAAATAAAAATGCAGTCTGTAGGGGTACGAAATATGAGTGTTTACAATCAAGTTGCTTTGATATTCTCGAATATTCAGTATCTAGTTTTCTTTATTACCGTCTTCCTTCGTTGCGTGGTCCGCGAACAGATTTGGACCATGAAATAAGGAATATGTTTATTGGGAATAGGTAATATGTGTAAAGCGGACTTCACACAGTCTATAATCTCTAATGGGATCGATTGAATGGGACTCGGAGAGTCATACCCGCGATTATACAAACATGATGTCATCAACGGTATGTCAGTTGGTTATAACTATAAGCCTAATTCGTGGCTTAACCCTCGCCAACAGGAAATCCAATC
Source organism: Calephelis nemesis (assembly GCA_002245505.1). Classification (NCBI taxonomy): domain Eukaryota; kingdom Metazoa; phylum Arthropoda; class Insecta; order Lepidoptera; family Riodinidae; genus Calephelis; species Calephelis nemesis. The sequence continues at coordinate 140,102 of NJDD01007744.1, read as the reverse complement.
TCATAAACAACTTTTACCTATGTATTTTTGAAGGCCGTCTTTTAAAGCATTAGGCTTAAAATTAAAAAAAATGGTACATTTGGTCCATTCATCAGTTTTTTTTAATTTTTAGTAAAAGAAAAAAATAACATCATACAGTATATGAACCAGTTCTCTTTCGTCTTTTGTTGACGCCTGGTCTGGTTAATTGAGCTACTGAGAATTCAAGTCATGGGGGGAATTTTTTAATTCCTTTTTTATCGACTCCGTCTCCATGCTTCCTATGGTTACACAGTTCTATGCTATGTTGTTAATCTATTTTTTCTGGCGAATGTGACAACTCAACTGGCCCGAATTGACTGTGATACCATTTCTGCCACAAACAAATTATCTACATTGTATATAGCATTTCCAGTTTGGAGTGTAGGGAAGCTAGATGATCTAATAACATTCCTAGACTAGTTTCTGCCACTTTGACTTGCAAATATAAAAAACTAACTGTTTACCCGTAACTTCGTTAATTGTTTAATTTCCTATTTAGGGTTATTTTTTCAAGATTAGCGTATATTAAAACTCCGAATAATTACTACGAGCACATCACATTTCTTCGAAATCTGTTCAGCGGCTTAGCCGTAAAAGCGTAACAGATACACAAACTTTCGTATTTCAATTGTAATAAACTAGGTTTTTGCCCGCTACTTTGTCAGCGCAGAATAGTTACGGTTTTCATACAAAACTTTCATCTAATAGTGTAGTACATTTTGTGTTGATTTTTAAAAAAATAGCCTATGTGAACTCGAATCTTTAGTTATACGAACATCAAATTCAGCAGATTACCCGTAAAAGAGCAAAAGATATGACATTAGTATAGATTACTATGGACATGGATTATAATGAATATAGATTGTATTATGTATACCTATTTATAATGTAACAGCTTTGTTCCCTAGGTCCCGTGTTCCATTTGAACGTGCAGAAAACGTCCCGACGTCTGTATGTAATGGTTTTCCTTGTTGAAATTTGTAGTAAGTGCACTGTAGAAGGGGATGAATAGAATATTTTATAATAGAAAGCAACTTGGCACTAACTTCACTGAATTGGTCCTAGGACGAAGAATTGGTTATGTAACCGCATGATTTGTGAAGGTTCTTATGAATAGATTGTAGACTAATTCTGGTTTCGATCGACTCCCAACCCTTTTGAAATTGCTTTTACTTTTTCATTCAATATTTGAATTAGTTTTATTTTTATTTGATGCAATATTTGACTTATAATTTAGAGCCTGTGTGGTCTAGCAGTCCAGGTCTTGGACTTGATTGTATGAGCTCCCGGGTTCGATTTCCGGGTCGGGCAACAAAAAGAAAATGTGGTTTTTCTAATTTTTTAAAAAATACGTAGCTCGGAAACGAATACGTGCCCGGTTGGCAATAAGCTTGCCACCTATCACATTGACAAACTTAGTGTCTTGGGAAAGTCGTGGGTGTCCTGATGTGCCTCTACTTACCTCTTCGGAGATACAGGGGTGGAGATACTTTATTATTTATTGAACTATATCATAAATGAAATCAAAATAAAACTTGATTGAGTCATTATTATTATTTGATACAAATAAAATTAGTTAATTTGCAATTTCGATACATAGATATAGTATCTGCTCGACCTTCGTGGAGTGCAGTCGAATTCTCGTGATGATGCTTCGGTTACGAAGCTAAACGTAGGTACGTTGAGCTTTTAGTAGTGTGTTTATTGTATGTGCTAATAAAACAGTTTAGTGGTGAGTGTTAGGTGGAGATGGATACATTTTGGGGCTTTTGGCTTCTGATAAGTCCAATTCATTCGTAGTGGACTATTTTTCCGGTTTTGTCACGCCATAATACGTATATTTTTTTTGGCGGGAAATTGCAAGTTAATTAATTTTACTTGGATTTAAGTATAGATTTTCGCAAAGTAACGCCTTCTTGTATCAATTATTTGATACGTTTTGTTTAATTGGCATTAAAAATTATCATCAGCAATTACTTTAAATAAGAAGCAAATTTGCATTTATTTTCGACTCAAACATAACACTTTCTCATGAAATCGAACCCAAAATAGAAGTATTTCACTGTTAACGAAATTGAATTAGATACTTTATTCCAACTAATTTAGTGTTTGTTTGTTTATTTTACATATGTAGCTTTCTTTTTCACAACCGGCAAAAAGTTTTAGGGTTCTTTCTACTTTAATTTCTCAACGAATTCCTTGGAAAAACGAAAATGCGGGCAAAAATACGCAAGTGAAGCTGCGGAAACCAGCTAGGTTTAATTTCACAAAGTGCCAACGACAGAGATTGCAAAAGATAAATATAAAACGCATAATTCCAACATGATCCTTTTAGAAAACAGTCCCAAGTTAAAACTTTTCGTTGAAATTGGAAAGATATTTTGTGACGTTTAAGCTTTCAGAATAATTTTAACAACACTTAAATATCAAAAGGAAAGGACGAAGTTTGAGTGGAACGCTAACTTAGCACGCCCACTGACTAGTAAATTTGATCGTTTATACAAAATTGTCCTCCCTAGCTATGAACTTTCTTGATCTTTTTAATTTTTAACTAATGATCGTCTTTTAGTTCGTAATATGAAGTCGAAAAGTACCGTCATTTATGTTTATAATAGTTTCAAATATCAATTTTCGGTATTTTCGAAGATTTATAAGGTTTTACTTCAACTCTAAAGGTATTATACGTATACTATCACAACCTGTAATATCATTCTGATCATGTGGAAAGTTTCTAAATTTTCTAGCTCCTAATATGCTTCCTTTTGTCTTTTTTTTTCTTTAAAAACTTTATTCTTATAGAAAATTAACGAAAAAGAAAATAGTGAAACTGGCACCAGTAATGGATGAAAGTTCCATTCTGAATTCAGATAAAAAAAAAGTTTTTTGACTGATATAATACTTCTAACAAAAGTTTTAGTTGCAATATGAGTTGATGGGTATGATTTATAATGCTTTGATATGATGTTGGATACTTATTAGGTACATGTTTTATCATAAACATTATTGTTCATCCTTAAAGTCTGGAAACCCCTAATCTAAATTATTGGCTAAATATTTTTAGTATGTGCTAGTATCTTCTTAGCTATACTAGCATCACGCTAAGATGTCTGCCGGCCGGTTTGGCACATTAACATATTAATGTATTGAACAATTACCTATAAGTTTTTTGTTTAATTAAGCAAATTGAAAAATATTCATTTGCGGAATATGTGTTGTTCGCGTGTCTAAAAAGTGTATTGTAGGTGTAAAAAGTTGTTACAAAATCATTTAAGCATTTCGACATATTTTACCACATTGTTGTATGCAAATATTTTAACATTCATAAAAAAACTATTTAACGTTTATTTTAATGTTTAATTATTTTTAATATTAATTATAACTTAAATTATTAATCATAAACAAAAACTGTAAATCCCTAACCCTAACCCTATCCACCCTAATCATATACATTTATAACTAATGTAGCAAGTAGATAATAACTCATGAAAAGGGTTTAACTAAAAGAAAATATAAAATATGTTTCTCTAAGGAAAAGATACAAACCTCAAACCGGTCATCATAGCGTAAAGCTCGTACATATAGGTACCTATTTTACAAAAGGGTAAAAAAACAACCATGAAAAGAATTACGATAAACTGTACCGGTAAGGTAAGGTGTAAGGTCTGTACCGGTATTACATAAGTATATTTATGGAGAAAAACACAGCCGTTCCGAAAACGAGTAGCAGATTACCATGTCAAAAGAATTTATGAGCGTTCTCTGTTTACGTGTTTTCGCCATCCGCGCCATAAATGCCGAAAACCTGAGAACTTTATTATTACGAAATACACATGACACTTGAGACCTTGAAAGTTGTATGTAAGGCTATACATTCATCTTGTTTTCCTTTTATGCTTTCGTGATTTTCACATTATATCATACTAGTAGCCCGCCCCGTCTTAGCACAGGTATAAAACATACATATAAACCTTCCTCTTTTATCACTTTATCTATTTAAAAAAACCGCATCAAAATCTGATGCGTGGTTTTAAAGATTTAAGCATACAAAGGGACATAGGGACAGAGGAAGCGACTTTGTTTTATACTAAGTTTGTAGTGATAGCGTGGGGTTAAGTCGAACCTTTAATTACGTTATAGTGGTGAAATGAGCTAGTAAAATTAAATACAACACAGAAATTAAGATACTATAGCATTCAGAGACGTCAATTATTTTTGAATCAGTCATTATGTCGACATTTTCTATACGAAACTGTTACCGATATTTATCATATTTATATTACGTCGAATCATCCTTACGAATATCTAAATAATCGCCTCTGTGGTCGAGCGGTCCGGTCGTTGGACTTGACTGCATGAGGTCTCGGGTTCGAATCCCAGGTCGGCCAACAAAAAAGAGAATTGGATTTTTCCAATTTTCTAATAAAAAAAAAATGTTGGTCGGGATTGGAAACGTGCCCGGTTGGCGATAGGCTTGCCACCTATCACATTATGGAACTTAATATCTTCGGCTAGTCGTGGGTGCCCTGGTTGTGCCTCTGCCTACCTCTTCGGGGATATGGGCGTGAAGATACTATAATATCTGAATAAAATTAACAATAAGTTTTTACGTGCACTTATAGTACTTACACAAAACTCTCCATAGAACCGAACCGAAACATTATAAAATAAACTTGGATACATAAAAAAACGTAAACTTTCACAAAAAACACACTTTACAACACACATTTGATTCGTTTCTGTTGAAGATATAAACGTACAGAAAAAAATGTGGGTAATAAAACCTTTAAATTAAATGTGCTCGGTTTTTTTCTAAAACTAAGTTACTATTTTTAAATAATTGAAAATAAGCATATTACCACTAGCTGCTACCCGCGGCTTTGCTGGCTTGGCAGTTAATATATTTACTGATTATAGCGCATTAAATCATACAAATTTTTAACCCCTATTTCACCTTATTAGGGGTAGAATTTCCAGAAAGGCTTAAACACAATATTATATCTCGTCATTTTAATAAGTAGCCCAAAAATAAAGTTTCATCTTTCCAACTTATAGAATTACAGTTTTCCATTCAAACTTTCAACCCCTACTTCACCTCCTTAGGGGTAGAATTTTAAAAATTCCATTCTTAGTGAGTGTCGACTCTATGAAACGTTATGAGTAGGTTACTCCCAAAAATTATGGTTGTAATTCTATTTGTTTTTGCTTGGCGATGTTGAACTAATTAGTCAGGATATGATATTTTATAATAATAGATTACATTTGCAGGTGCGCTCGCTGCAGATGTAACCTTTGATGTAACCCTGCAATTAAAGTGATGATATCATCATACTAATATAAAGAGGAAAACTTTGTTTGTTTGTTTGATTGGTTGTAATGAATAGGCTCAAAAACTACTGGACCGATTTTAAAAATTCTTTCACCATTCGAAAGCTACATTATCCACGAGTTACATAGGCTTTGTTTCATCCAAATCGGTATAGTAGAAGCCAAGTTACGCAGGCGAAGTTGCGTGAAACTGCTAGTATTTAATTATTTATTTGCTTTCACCTAACTTTCTTTCTTTTTTTAAGTTTTGGCCTTCACGTAAGTATTTTGCCATTCGTCAAGTAGAAATTTGCATCAAATTTTATATCAATTATAATTAGGTAGTCATCAGTAATAAGTCGTCAGTAAGTCATCTCTTGGGTAATGCGGCGGCCTTATTACACAAGCTCATGTAATGAGATTTGGCGGCAACGAGGAAATACACGATACGCTTATTTCTTCATGATTATTTCATTTGCACTTTCACTGAACAAAATTGTACAAAATGCCACCAAAATTGACTAATTTCACTCAATATCAACACGAAATTCAATAATTATGAAAAAGCTTCGACCATCTTTTCTCTCGATGGCGCCAAAACTCCTTCACCTAACTTGCGTTTTTTTACGTTTTATCATAATTGTTTGTATCTATTAGTGTATTGTTTCTTGTTGTAGTAAATAATTATATAAGATCTCTCCCTTCGTAGAATCGTCTCAAGGATCGATATTGAGAATGGTACATAGTATCTTTGATGTTACTAATAGGAATAAATTAAGTACTTATATTAAAAAATGATATCGTAAAAAATTATGTTGTATATTTAATACAGTGCCCTTGAATATTTAAAAGAAGACCATATTATGCGAATGTGTATGGATGTTGGTATCCGGGGAGACCATACTTGACATTCCAGGATCAGATAGCTCGGATATTATCCAAGGGTGGTGTCAAGAGTCTCCTAAACCGGCGTGTTAGTATGAAAAGGGTAATGAATGTGAAGGAAGACAGACAGGTTTTTTAGGATCATGAAGTTTGGCATTCGTTAATCTCTGCCTATCCCGTGAGGGGCTTGACGTGGGGTTATGAATGTACGTATGTGTGAAGAAGACCAAAACTTGGTAACTTGTTTGAAGGTACTGTTTGTACATATTATTATTACGTCAGATGTGGTGTGTTAGTTTTAAGTTATTTTTTTTCTTTAGTTTTTGGCACTAAACGTTAGTATTTTGCCATAAATCAAGTTAAAATTTGCATTGTTACCCGGTTTAGGTACTTTTGCTTTTTTCAGTTTCTTTAATGAGTGAAGACGAAAAACCTATGTGTTTAGTTTTACTAATATTTTTACGACTTTGTAAATTACCTACTCTTCAAGTGCGAAAACGTTTTTTTTTATTAATACGCGCAATTATTATTATTATTTTTTATTAATACGCATTATTAGAAAATGAAAATATAAAGTTTTCAGCTTTTCTGTTTTATTAGTTAATATTTAACTACTTTAAAAACAATACCTAGTAATACCGAAGATTACGAATGTGCCTCACACTGCACCAATTTGAGGCGTAAAGTTTAATAGTCTCAGAGTAATCCTGCGAGCTCTACCCTCTCTATGCCTACTATTGTAGTCTTTGATACCTACGCATTGTATGTACCTACCTAATTGTATAAGACTAAAACCACAGACTAAAACTAATAAAGTAAATGACAGTTTTCTGTTATTTTTTTATTTAACATAGGTACTTAACAGTTTTTTTTATTAAGTTATTATTCTATAAAATACTTACTATGTTCGTTATTGTATGTGAAAATATGTTAATTAAATTAGACAGTAACATTATATTTAATTTTAAGACTAACATTATCTATAATATAAAAATGAATCGCTAGATGTGTTGGTAAGCGCATAACTTCCACACGACTGGACCGATATGGCTAACTCTTTTTTTTAATGTGTTAGTTTTTATCAGGAGAAGGTTTTTATGAAGAAAAAACTGGGAAAGTTGCAGGGTAAATGGGAAAAATAGTACTTTATTGTTTCCCATACTGAACAGGTGGAACGAAGTTCGCCGGGACTGCTAGTAATTTAGCCTTTCCTTAAATATTTTAGTTGTAAGTGCCATCTATTTATTTTTTCTCAAACTAAAATTTATTTTGAAGACATTGTAGCTAACCACTCGTCTTTAATGACAAATAGATGTCTCTTTTCAAATTATGTTTTTCCATTCCATTGACTTAATTAATCATAAATAATTTTTCCATTGCAATTATTTATGATTAATTAAGTCAAGAAAAAAATGCTCATGTTATTTAAACCTACAAAACGAAAAGCATACAAATATGTAGTCTATCTCATTAAAGTTATAATAATTATATAATGCTTCTATTTTTTCCTTTCGGTCTCCAGTTTTTGGCAGTAGCGTTAGCATTTGCCAGTAGTTAAAGCCAGTTTGGCGCAACTTTCATATAAAAAAAATAAAAGGAATAAGTTTGCTATGTTTTTTATTCACCTAAATCATATGACACTAGTTGCCTTAAACCTTTAGACTTATTTTCAAATTGTACGGGTTATACCTTTTCACCATGTTAAGTAAGTATGTTATGTGTCTTGTGTCACTTAAGACAAACTTCATACAAAATTCAGGTTTGCTATATTATGTGTATGGAAGATCCGCTGCATATTAATGACCGGTTCCTATAATCAACGAATCGTAATCCGTCAGCTAAACCATTCGTAGTTTATTCAAAAGTAACGGAGCGTTACCAATATTTTCAAAAAATGTTTAGAATCAATAGTCGGAAACGAGCAACCGTTGTTAGTAATCTTACTAAGCGTACAAAATACTACCATCCGTAATCAAAACAACTCGTTTTTTTAAATATAGGAACCGGGCATAAGTAGGTAGGTACTGGTAGGTACCTAGTATTTATAAACTCTCGTCTTCTTCTTTTTGGATGGAGGTAATTAAATAAAATTACATAGTTTAAAAAAAGACCTAAATAATATAGTTGTCAATAAGTCTTACAAAATATATTAATGTAAAACAGAAAGACATCGTATTATTTTTTTACTTGGGTAGTTAATGTAGGTAGTAACTGTGTGCTGAGTGTGAGTTTGGTACGAATTTTTTTTACTAATACACATTACCTACCGTTTGCGTTTGGATGATCCAAATGTATGGAACAAAGAATAAAAATACTCTTTATCCAGAGTTATGGAATTATTTAGTTGTTTCGACTATTCGCTAGAGGCGCTGACAATATCTCCGTACATTAAGTACATATATAAACGTAAATGCAATAGCATAGTAAATCATTTCAAAAACGTACACTTAGCATACTGAACAAGAATATAAAAGCAATTGATTTCTAGGCATTATGAGACTAATGCAACTAGTACATATTATATATTAATCTGTGAATCTGAGCTGTGAATTATAGATCTGAATCTGAAATTTTTTTAACTCTGTGAACGATGGCAAAAAACCATATCAAATGACAATTAATGTCAATGTCATTATTTATCGAAAAGTTGTTTGTCACTGCCGTAAATTCGCCGCTCTGTTTTTTTTATTTCGTGGAGATAGTTTACCAAAAGTTTTAAATTAAATTTGTAAGATTTTACTTTAAATCTTAGTCAAAAATTACACTAATATAAACGCACACCATACAAAAAGTTAAGTCTATTATAAGAAAACACAATAATGAGTTCAATTGGGACCGGTGTAAGTATAATTTCTATTTCAAAATCCATACTTAAAAAGAGTTTTTGAGATATGCTATGAACTATTAGTATCAATTATTTGATTTTTATAGGTATGTGTTGATTTATTGATGAAATAACACAACACATTTAGGTTATGACAACAAAATTGCACTCTCATGTTAAAGTATTTATATTACAGTATGATCTCTCAGCATCGCAATTTTCACCTGATGGACGAGTTTTCCAAGTGGAGTATGCTGCAAAAGCTGTGGAGAACTCAGGGACAGTAATTGGCCTTAGAGGCAAGGATGGTGTAGTATTTGCTGTTGAAAAGCTTGTAACATCCAAACTCTACGAACCTGGTGCTAATAAAAGGATTTTCCACGTGGATACCCATGTAGGCATGGTAAGTTACAAACCCCAAAATCATTTTATTTTCAACTAAGTTTATTTTTTAAAACTAGGTTTTGGAATGTGGTAGTAACTAAATCTAAACTTCTCACTAAATGAAATAATCAAATTACTTGGTTTAGTTATTTCAGTGTGTTCAGAGGAGCTGATAGAATTTTTCAATAGTCACCTATTTAATTCCACTGCCCAAACCAATTTCCGCTAATTTGTGATTACTTTTCTTTGTCTCTTATGGTTCAAAAGGTAGAATAACTGGTAAATTTAGTCCTATTAATGTAACACAATATTAATATATGTGGAGTTTTCATCAAGAAATCCATGTGTTTGTTTACATTCCTTTACTGACAAGAAACTAATAGGTTTGTTTGTTGTTATATGAAAACCTTTATTGTACAGTTAACCTTTTAACAGCCTTGGCATTTTTTACAGAACATGCCTCCACTGCCGATCATGTAAAAACAATCTAAACCAATTAGTCCTTACTAAAATTATCTAAAATCAATATGATTTTGTTAATATCTTTCTTACTGTACAATAAACACTGTCCCATCTCTATAATTGGTATTTAAAACAATTGTCGAAAGTCCTGTATTGAGATAATTTTGAAAATAGAGACAATCACTTTAAAAACAACTTAGAAATTAGTGTTATTTTTAAGACGGCGGCGGTGCAAGATAGTTGTTGTACATCCTATTTTTAGACAATGGTGGTTAAAAGGTTAAATTTATTTTGGTATTTAAATTTAGTTTTCTTGATTAACACCAATAAAACACAAACACACTTGTTTGACTTGACTGCATGAGGTCCCGGGTTCGAATCCCGGGTCGGGAAACAATAAGTTAATTTGGTTTTTCAATTTTCTAATAAAAAAATGTTGCTTGGGTTTGGATCTGTGCACAGTTGACGATAGGCTTGCCACCTATCACATTATGGGACTTAGTATCTTCGGCTAGTCGTGGGTACCCTGGTTGTGCCTCTGTCTACCACTTCAGGGATATGGGCGTGAAGATACTTTTTTTTATTATAATTTGCTAATTTTGGTGGTCAGATTGAATCTGTTGTAATTTTTCCAGAGGTATTTATTTATTCATTTATTTTGAATAAAAGTCATTTATTCATTTATAATATTCATGAGATCAACTTTCCAATTTCAGGCTGTTGCTGGTCTTATTTCTGATGCAAGGCAAATAGTTGAAACGGCAAAATCTGAAGCTTCTAACTACAGGTCCCAATATGGTATTCCAGTGCCATTGAAATATTTAAATGAAAGGGTATCTATGTACATGCATGCTTACACATTATATAGTGCTGTACGTCCTTATGGATGCTCGGTAATCATGGGAACTTGGTCTGAACATGAAGGACCACAAATGTACATGTTGGAACCAAGTGGAGTTTCATTTGTAAGTATTAATAAACAAGCTGAATAAATGGTTCTTAGTTATTCACATACAGTTGCTTAGTCTCCCACAGGACTTATGATTTTAAACTTATAATTAATATCAACAAATAAAATAAAAATAAGGTGAGTATCCCATATAAATAATTAAAAGTGTTCTTATAGGACTTTTTGACATAGTCTTTTAGGTGTAAAACTGTGTGCAAAATGCATAAATTTTGTTAATTTAGTCATTGGTTTGTATTCAATTAACAATGATATACACCCTTTATTGTAATATCATAGTAAACAAATTATTTGTGGAAGGAGTTCAGTAATAAGCATGACTACACTAATCCAATGTCTAACTTTGATATGCTTGAAACTAGAGTCAAATTATCTATCTCTACTTGTCTGCTTTTCACATATTGCTACATCCGCACTGTCTAGTATCGGCAAAGCTCGGTGAAGTTGCATAAAATCGCGAGATTAGCAACAATTTAGTCATTCAAAAAAAAAAACTGTCTAGTATCAGTTATGCCAATAGTCTATACACATTGCCAAGTCGCTTTAAACATAATAAAAGCAGCTTTTGAGAACAGAAAGGAGGTTTTGTTTTGTTTCACATTGAACTCATCCTTTAACTTTGCTTTCAAGGCAAACAATTACAAAATTTCAAATTAAAATATAACTAAAAATTGTAGATGTTAGTTATAATAGATTTCTATATAATATAAGAAACAAATTTAGGAATTATTTAGGAACACATCTGTATGCATGCATGTTATAAATAAAGAAATATTTTTTCCACCATATTTTTTGAGGAGTACACACAGTAAAGTCAAAACTATCTATTAATATATAATTTATCTATTTGTATGCTTAAGTATTTATGAAATTTATTTATGTATTTGTATAGGTGTTAGTTCTAGTCATCTCTAAATTAGTAATATGATTTGCTTACTTTTAGTGTTCTTGATTATTTTGGGTATTATGTTAAAAATATTTATATGTATTTCATTCATTATTTCAGTCATACTTTGGATGTGCTGTTGGAAAAGCTAAGCAAGCTGCTAAAACTGAAATTGAAAAATTAAAATTGGCTGACTTATCTGTGAAAGATCTCATTAAAGAAGCTGCACGAATGTAAGTTTATTATGTCTTATATTGACCTGGCTTGCATTGCTTTGATGTCAAATTTCGACCATCTCCTTAGTCAAAATGTTAGAACACATGCCTGACGCAGTATTCAATTCAAGGACAAGTGTCCACTCTTAAGTTTAGTGTATCTTGACAAATGGAGTTCATCTACTTAATTTCATAGGCATTTTCTCCCTCACATTCCACCATTGTTACCAATTGCTGGTGTCTCCAAAATATTATGTAGGAACTTCTAGAAAGGAATTTGTTTCTACACACACACTTCACACTTAGCACTCTACATTCTCTGCCTATCGCCTAAGGGACTTGGTGTGAAGATAAGTATGTGTGTTATTAATAAACATGGAGTAGAGAATTCTAAGGTTTAACCTCGTCTAAAACCTCGTTTAAAAGTCGCTTTTATAATGTGATACAGACACATTAATAGACACAGACATATCAACTTAATTTTATTCCATCCATGTTTATTAATAAGACAGCTTAAATTTAACGGATTTCTATTCAAACATGTTACTCAACCATTAGTATTAACTTGAGGCTGAGATCTTAAGACTCTTATGGAAATCATTTTATTGACAAGCAATCACATTACGTCCGGAAAAAGTATGGTGATTTGAGTTATGACAAGACTTTGAGTATTCTAGAGGCACCTTGAGTATTCTAGCCATGTATAAGGAAGTCTACAATGGTGCACTTTTATGTTCATCTCGGGTCTTTAAAACACACACCTCAACAAACAAGGAACATTAATATATAATAGTGGATTCTCAGAACCTAGAATAAGTAACAACCACAGAGTATGCTACTTCATCTTAGTGGGTTGGCATACAATAGTCCACGCATTTTATAAACGAAACGGCGAAAGGTATAATGAACATGATAGGTGGAATTTAGCAAAGATTATATTATTATAAATCAAGTTTTGTGGGATTAAAAGCACAAACATAAGTTGAATAAATAAAAGGAGCCTTTTTAGGTGAAAGGTTAGTGAACAAGCTCTTGGTGCTTCCGACGGTAAGAGATAACGGTAACCTATAGACACCAAAGATGTGATAGATGTATCACTGTCCTCTGGCCAGGATGTCAGGCCTAAACTTGCAGCTACCCTACCCTCCAGACCGAAACATGACAGAGTTATTAAGGTGACATGAATAGGTAAGGCGGTGGACCCTTCCCGCGCAAGTTCTACACAGCAGTCTACCACTAGTGGTATTTTTTTGGTGATGACCTATAACTTGTGCTTCTTATGAATTGCCTCGTAGGAAGGAAGAGAGTTTATTTGAAACGTGGCTTTGTAAAAAAAAACTGTGTGCCTAATTTCTTTTCAACACTTTTTAACAATAAGCCATATAGGCATTGGTCTTCAAGACTAATACCTAGATGCAATTAGGATAATTTTTTTTATTCTTCTCTTTCTATCTTCTCTATCTATATTGTTTATTCATCTGTCATCAAGTGCTGTACTCTAAGACTCTGAACTGAATATTGACAAAAATAAAGATGAATGAAAGCGCACGGGTATGGACGTACTTTATGAATAAACTAGGTTATTCTATTAGCGCACCATAAGGTTGTTAAACTCCCATATCAAGAAACTATATTGTAAATACTTTAAATTTTAATTCCGTACATTTCAGTGTATACCTCGTTCATGATGAACTTAAAGACAAACAATTTGAATTGGAGCTGTCGTGGGTTTCCAAGGACACAAATGGTCGCCACGAAATGGTACCACGCAACTTGGCATCAGAAGCTGAGACCTTGGCGAAGCAGGCACTAGCTGATATTGAAGACTCTGATGAGGGGGATATGTAAATCTAGATAATAAAATTTTATTACTGTATTAGGTTTAGTTTTATTTAGTCGTTACTACGTTTTTCAAATTGTTACCTTAGTGGAAAAAAAAGTATCTAAAAGTATATCCCGAAGGGGTAGGCAGAGGCACAACCAGGGCACCCACGACTAGCCGAAGATACTAAGTCCCACAATGTGATAGGTGGCAAGCCTATCGCCAACCGGGCACATTTCCAAATCCCGAGCAACATTTTTTTTATTAGGAAATTGGGAAAACCCAATTTTCTTTTGTTGCCCGACCCGGGATTCGAACCCGGGACCTCATGCAGTCAAGTCCAACAACTGAACAGCTAGACCACAGAGGCGATTTTCCTTAGTGAAAGGAAATTTAAAAAAAAAGAAAAAGATCGGATGATATAATTCGGTGTCCACCTACTTACATATGAGGGTAGATTGAAAAGTATTCGGCCAAGCCAATAAAATAATTATGTTTGCATTAAATAAGTTGTATTTTAATTCTTATACATAATCACCATCATAATCGATGCACCTTTGCCATCTCCCATTCAAAGCATTTAGATCGTTGAAAAAAAAGAATCTTCCTTAGAGTAGAAATATGCGTCTAGTTTGTTGAATATCTTTGACCTCCCAAGTGATTTAGGTATGGGAACAGAAAGCAGTCTGGCGCTGCCCAGGTAATAAGGCGGACGTGGTAACAGTACAAAGCCACAATTGTGAATTTCAGCCATTAATTGCATTGACGTGTGAACACGAGCGTTATCTTGACCACCTCGTTGGTCGAGTGGCTAGCCTACACGCCTAACTACATCAACTAACCTCGAGGCTCGTGTTCGATTCCCGACGGGGGCAGGCATTTGTGAGATGAACATTTAGATGTCTGCATTTCCGGTGCTGGGTCTGTTTGTTAATGGTATCTATTTAAGTATTTATATATATTAGTATCGTTGACTAACACCCTTAACACAAGCATATCATTTGCTTACTTTGGGGTTAAGATTCAATTTGTGTGACTTGTCCAGGGATATTTATTTATAAATAATAAATCTTGAAACAGGAACTTGTAGTGGATGTCGAAGGCCTTTCAGATCGGAGTTCATTTTTCTCACTAATTGTCACGCTTGAATTCTGCTATCTATTTTTAGACGGATGAATAAGACAGAGCAGAATCCCCTAATGTAATGACCATATCATTATGGATGGCTTTCGCCTTTCAGTGATAACCCTTCTTATCGAGGTAATTAATGACGCCACGCTGCTCGATTTGCTCCATTTGCAGAAAGTATGTCTGATTGCTTTGTTAAAAAAATCACAACTAACTATTGCACACGTTTCGAATTTCGCAAAATTTAACTACTCTGAGCTGAATTAAATAATGTGGGTAGTTTAATTTTTAGAATTGAATGAATCTGTGTTAGACCGAGTATTTTTCAATCCACCTTCATATCTATCTCCAATCTCGTTTTAGATTGCAAATAAACCGTTGGACAAGAATTCATTACAGAGAGTGAGCAATGTGACTCATCGGAGAAGCGGATTGGTGTGATTTTATACATGAAGATAGTTAAAAGGCTGGAGAGTGACAAAGACTACTTTTCATTTTAACTTACTTTTCTTTTCAAAAATATTTTTCTCCCAACCCTTAAAGTGGAGATTTGTATTAAAATTTGCATTTTTTAAGGCAGCAAGCTACAACATCTCGGTCTCTTTATAGTTGACTAACAATACGTGAATAAAGAGGGGGTGAACGACGTAAGTTTGTGCTGGACTTACTTCAGTTTTCAAGGTGCACAGTCGAAAATTGGCATACAGTCTCTTTTTTATAAATGAAAATACTTGCGTAAAGATTTTCAGGAATCTTCTCTCTGAAAACAAGAAGGGCGCATTTGTGAACAGGATACTTGTTAGTTTGCTCTCTTACCAATGAATTACTTTATAATTCATTTGCGGCCAAAAGCTTCACTCTTTCCTAGAAATTGTTTTTAAGAATTCTATAGTTTGTAATTAAAATACCTACCTAAATATTTCGCCCCATCATAAATATGATCGTCTCATGTGGTCTAGTGGTCCGGTGTTGGACTTGACTTCATGAGGTCCTGAGTTGGATCTCCGGGTCGGACAACAAAAAGAAAACGTCTTTTAAATTTTATAATAAAAACTAGGTATTCCGTGATTGGATAGCTGTACAGTTGGCGAAAGATTTGCTACCCATTGTGGAACTCTAGTCTTCGGTTAGCCTTGGTTGCTTGTTTGTACCTCTGCCTAATACTTCTGCTATACAGGCGTGAAGATATCATTTTTCAATTATTTGAAATTCAGTTTTCAATTCAGAATTATTTTTTGCAGTAGAAAGAACAAATGTAATAACATACATTTGTATTAAAGAAACCTTATGGTAATTCGTGTGCCAATGCCCCAAGGCTAATAATTATTCCTCATGTGTGTACCTAATTTATTTCTACCGACAGCATATTCAGTCACTAAAGTTTATTTTCTAGAAAATTTGATTAATTAAAAAAATGCTTCCAATTGACTGACCGTTTTGTAAATACTAACTTAGTATAAATATTTAATTAATAATTGGTTTACAGTTTCGATCGCTTCGTTGGTAAAGAGGTTAGCATAAGTACTCACCTAACGCCACCGATCACCCACGAGGTTCGGGTTCGATTCCCAGCGGCGATTGTAAATTGTAAATGATGTTGATTAAAACCACCCGTTCGCAATTTAATACTTAAACTGTATACATGCCTACTATGCATGTAACAGTATTTTATTTTTGTTGGTGGGTTGTTGCTCAAGAACTGAAATAAGAAACACCATGTTTGAGCATTGCCTTATTAGAGTCCAGACCCAAGTAGGTAGGTAGGCTGTCATTCATCTGTAATGTACCATAGGATAGGTAACGTAGCCTGTTGTTGCTCTGTTGGCGACGAATAGGGATACGGTAACCTCTTCCTGTCATAAGAGGCGACTAAAAGGGGTTATGAGTCTACTGATCGGAGGTTTAGTTGGCTTAAAAAGCAGCGTTGGGATGTGAGGTAGCATAGCATGGTGTGACCCCATGCCGCTGTCGTCAAAGTGCTGACACAAGAAGATTAGTGGATGAGCCTGCGGACAGCTGTGCGGTGCGTTTTACAGAGGTCCTCCTTCGCAGTTACTCGATACTTACAAAGGATGGCCGCCGAGTGATTTTAGTCAGTACCTACATGTTCGGCATAACCTGCTGCTTTCCCAGAAAGTGAGGGTGCATAGTAGTGACACTTATTTTTGACTTGATTTACACAAAAGTAAATCCTGATACGAGTATAATACCAGTTAAAAACACAAGCCAATGTTATCCCGAAGCTTTTAAAATTAATTAAGTACATATTGGTGGTGTCAAAGTTATCCATGTGCGTCATATAACTTTGACAGGCACCAAAGTAAAAGTTTTGTGCCTGTAATATTTATTTTATTAAAAAAAACACACTTCCTGCAAAGTGACACAATCAGCAAATAAATCTCTTTAATGTCTAACAACCAGCGTTTCTCCATTACTAAATAGATTAAGAACAGTGTGAAAGTTATCTTGATTGACTGTATCCATGAGGCTAGTTACAAAAAAGACTAAGTACTTAGGTACCTAGTCCGCAAACATAATTTTCGTTCCAACTCTGATTTAGAACATAGAGAATCTTAGGTACCTATATGTATAAAAATACATATGTATCCTATTATACCAAATTCTATATAAAAAGTATACAAACGTATATTCCTTACCATTATAAAGTTCATATATTTACGTGTCTTGTAAAAAGTCTGTAAAAAGCTTTTTTTGCTAATCGTACAGATATCACAAATAAATATCTGCTGGTCCTTTAAATTCTGTTTCATGACAAAATTGACATCAACTAAAATGGCGGGATTAGAAAACTTCCCACCCGACTATGTCGCTACATTTAAAAGACAAATATATTTTTTAAAGTTCGTAGGAATCGATATATTTGCCGACAAAAATCTGAATTTGATAAATAAGTATGGGAAAACCATTTTCTTTGGTACATTGCTTTTACCCATGTTTTTTGGGCAAATCTTGTATATTGCCTGGAGGGATAAAACTGGAGCTAGTTTCTTGGAAGCTGCTGATATTGTCCCCATTGTGTTAGTTATTGTTCAAGGTACTATTTTATGGTTTCTTTTTGCATTTGTTTGAAATTCGGGATGTGACCTGAGCCTGACCGCCTCCTAGTAGACTATAGTAGTCTGCCTGCAATCATAACTGGGTCAATAAGTTTTATGTTACAGCTCGCTCGGATTAGTACCATTCACAGATGGTGCACTAAAAAGTTTGGAAACAAAGTAATTGGTTTTGAGAAATGAAGATGGCGTTCTTATCAACAAGATATTAAAATTTATTATGGTCGAATTTCGACCAACGGGCGACCATTAGTAAAAGTAATAGTTTCAATGGTTTCTTATTTAGTAATTTTTTTGTGTAGATTTAACAAAAATGCTAGTAGCAAAGTCTAAGCAGGAACTTATCGGAGTCTTGATTGTTGAACTTAGTGAAGTTTGGCCAAGAAATTGTGAAGATGAAACAAAAAGATCTACCATTAATGGATGGACGCGGCAGTTGAGGACATGGGCTAATGGTACTAATTAAAATTTATAATTAGAATTTTCCTATTATTTGTATGACGGGTGCGAACAGTATTACATTAGTTTTTAAATGACTCTAAACAAAGAGAAGGTTCTCAACTCGACTGTGTGTTTTTTTTTTGTACGCCAACTGATTTTGATCGTACTTTTTTAGTTCATGATTCCGAGGATACGACCACCTATATTAGTTTCTAGACTAGTGGTTTTTGGCTTGTAGTTAGTAGTGCATAAATATTCTTTTTTTTAATGACTAGTGTGTTGCCAAACTCGGGGTTTTTACAACTTCACCGCGCTGTATAAATATTTATTTATCTTGATGACCATAGATAGGAATAGGATGGGTACCACGTCGTCAAAGATGAGTTTGACGACGTAGTACCTATCCAATGCAATAGTTGGAGTCGGTTTTTGAAGTTTCACTGTGCTTAAATTACCTACTAATAACGTTTTAACTTACGAGTAGGCAATAGATTGTTATCATTAAAAAATCCGTAGGTTTTAATAAATAGGTATCAATTTTTTTTCAAATTCAATAGCAACGTTATTAAAATGGGAATGGGTAAAACAATATTTTTTATATTGAAAAATAACATGTTCATAATTAATTGAAATAAGTATAATTTATAGGGAAGTATAAGTGTATTAAAATTGAAACATAACCTAGAAAAGGTGCCAATGAGAGTTTCTTGCTTTTTCTTCTTCCCAGACACGTTTGGTGGTAGAGTCATTTAAATTTTTAATTTTCACGATATTAAGGGTCAAAACACAAATAACCAGGAATGATGTTTATATTATGAAATTTAATATTTAAATTTAAAGTTAATGAAATTTTGCACACCATATTATGTGGTAGTTAGAATATGTCAGGCCTTAATATGTTGTAACAACAGTTGTAACATTCATATTCTAATGCAAATAAAATATTTTGATTCTCTGCGATGGACCATCGTCTGAAACTTAAATGCTTATTTGTCATTATAAATATATTACACTGTTTAAAATAAATAAAAAGTACCGCGCTTCTACAATCGTCAGTGACGCTACTGCCAATTCTAGCGGTGCGACGTCGCAATGCGGTTATGTGTTTCGCGGTTATATGCTTGATACGTTAACCATATACCTACACTAATACACACACATTTTTTATGTTTATTAACATAGGTCTTAAGAGCGGCTAAATGCTTTTCAGTTTAAATTTAGTATTTACGTCTAAAATCGACATTTGAATTTGATCAAAATCCAACAACTGGTTTTTGAGTTGTGCTTAATGTAATTGGTGTTTTTCTTCATCTATACATAGTATAAAGCAAA
>NJDD01007744.1:9790-115157 GCA_002245505.1 Calephelis nemesis | reverse complement strand
TGTCTGTCTGTCTGTTACGCTTTAACGCTTAAACCAGTAAACCTCTTTGCGTAAAGTAAAAAAAACTTTAAAAGTAAACAGTAAATTTTTATTTATTTTTTTTGTTGCCCGGATCGGAAATAGAACCCAAGATCTCAAGAAGTAATTCCGAAGACGGACGGTTAGACCTCAGAGACGATACGTATATTTCTAAAATTTCAAAAAAAAAACTGTTAGAGGTTTCCATAACTTGCTATACAGTTTAATTTAACAGGATTTGCCGAAGTGCAGATAAAACTGTAAACACAATAATGTATTCCTACTATTTAACTGAGGAGAAAGAGAAAGTGTATGTTCAGTTTTGATGGCGAAATTGCTGAATTGATTTTAATATTTACTAAAAAATAGATGAAACTTTGGATAGCGATATAGACTACATTTTATCTTAAAATTTTAAGGTGCAGTGTTGGAGAGCTAAATATCAAATTGTAGACTACGCGGGCGAAGCCGCGGGTAACAGCTAGTTTAAATATAATTTTGAAATGATATCGATTTAAAGTAATTCTGTGTTTTCATCTTTTCAGTATATTTTATATGTGGAACCTTTGCAGTCGTAGTTTATACGACATTTCCACTTGGAGTCACAGTATATGCGTTCTTAACAGATCCACATAATGCTAAATATGAACTTCCTGTGCAATTATATTTCTTTTACTGGCTGGACTCCCACTACCAGTATGCATTAGCATACATATATATTTCGGTAACGTGTAAGTAATGATTAAATTTATACGTTTTTCCCCGTGTTGGTCCGGGCTCCTTTGCAGAATAGATCTGCTTTCCATCTGCCTTCCTGCCAGGTAGCTCGTAAGAGGAGAGCATAGGCTTACCGTCACTAATACCGTGACATATGACTAGGTGGTAGAGTTTCGCACCGACTCGCCCGGTTTGGTACCACCGCTTACCTATTCCAGCCGCCATGACGTCAGTGCTTGCTGTAGACGTGTTCCGGTTCGGAGGACATGGTAATTTTCAAGCTTAATTTTGCTCAAGCCCTGACGTTCCAGACTCAGTTTAGCAACGAATCATTACTTACAACCTTTGGTGTCTCTAAGCTGCAATAAAAAAAAATCAAGAACATATAATACATATTATATCATACCTACCTTTTTAGAATCCTTACAATAAACAATTTTTTATTCTGTCTCGAAATTCGATTCGATTATTCAATCTCGATGTTAAAGCACTTATCCATTCTGGCAAAATTGTTTTTAATAAAAAATAGAGTTGCATGATCTTGAAGTCGAACGCCGGCACAGGCTCACAGGGACGATTAGATTAGCTATGATAGACTACAAAGATTTTATTAATTTCTTTTAAAAAGGCAACTTAAACTTATATTTAAAATAGAGTATTAAACTGCATTTACAGAAAGCATGCACAAATTGCCCAGGGCGCTAATAGTGCTAAAACCGGCTTTGGGGCCCTACCATGAACGCTTATGGCAGTATTATTTCCGTCTTGTTAAATGTCCACCTTTATAAACAACTTTATTGTATACGTCAATTAGTATTTTAAAAAAAAGTATCTTCACTCCCATATCCCCGAAGAGGTTGGCAGAGGCACAACCCACAACTAGCCGAAAACACTAAGTCCCACAATGTGATCGGTGGCAAGCCTATCGACAACCGGGCACATATCCAATCCCGATCGACGTCTTTTATTAGAAAATTAGAAAAACACAATTTACTTTTTGTTGTCCGACCTGGGATTCAACCCGGGACCTCATGCAATCAAGGCCAACAACTGAAGCGCTAGACCACAGAGGTGATCAACTATTACTTTATTATCATTGAAATAATACCGTTTTAAGAGCGTATGGTAACCTCCCTGGTTATCCTAAATTCCTGGTACTCTTGATTCTGTTCCCAGGTTGTATTATCCACGTCTGTGTGTATGTTTCAACGGACGTTTTACTTATGGCTTTAACTTCTGATATAAGCACTTTATTGAGTCTGATACAAATTGATTTAGAAGATATTGAATCGTCTAGCCCGAAGTTTGACGACTGCTCCAAGATTAAAACTATTGTAGCAACTCACCAAAAAGTGTTAAAGTAAGTTTTTTCATAACTACTTATTACTTTACTACTAGAAACTGTTGATGCAAGCTTGTTTTTAGTATACTTTAATATACAATGTATTTAAAGCAATGACATCACACTAGGTTTTATATATATTAATAAGAAGGTTGTTTTTTAGTATACCTACTTCTTTCTTACTTTAGGTTTTTTGCATTCGCGTTAGCATTTTGCGATTACTTAAGTGGAAATTTGCATTAATTGGCAACAAATTGATCAAAATCAGGATTCAATTATAATTAGTCATAAGTTGTCAATAAGTCATGTCAGGGTCTTGGGTAAAGCAGTGACCTCATTACTCAAGCTCATATAGTGAGATTTGGTGGAAACGAGGAAATATACCTACGATACGCTAATTTCTTCATGATCATTTCATTTGTGCACTTTCACTAAACAAAATTGTACAAAATGCCACCAAAATTGACTAATTTCGCTCAACATACCTAAACACGAAATTCAATAATTAGGAAAATAACTTCAACCGCCTTTTTTTCGATGGCGCCAAAACTTTTTAGTATACAACATATTTAAAGCAATGAAATCACAATAGGTTTTATTATTAAAATAAATAGGTATATAATTATTAAAATTAAGTTCAGTAGACATGACTGTCCTCTTAATATCTCGGTCCGGGTTCGCTAACTGAAGTAAATAACCAGTTCCTGTCGCCGTAATGATTTTTATTATCCGGACCGGAGGCTAAGGTAGCCGACAGACTTTTACAATAATATTGGCCTCAGATACTCGCCACTGGACAGCAACACACCTATAACATCTATGGTGTTTATAGACCATGATTGTCTCTTACCAAAGCAAACCCGTGCTTGCTCTTCGCTCATGTAAAAAAACCTTATAATGACATAGGTATGTATTTAAGGTTGGCAAGAAATCTAGATGACGTTTTTAGTCCATCTGTGTTCGTACAAGTAACACTTTCATCAGTCATCGTTTGCTGTTTCGGGTTTCTGGCTGTTGTAAGTTTTTTTTCAATTTTTTATTTAGGACATTAACGTAAAATAGAGATGCCTGTCCCATAAGCCTATGGTATTTTTAATACCTATTATTATGACAGACCGGTGATAGAAAAGTCATAGTTTTTACATAAATTTGCAATTTTAATGCTACTTGCAATTTTAATGCTTTTATTTATTACACTTCGACTTTTGTACTTTACTTTAACTTCATTATAACTTATATCATTATATTCATTATAACATAACCGTGTTGGTCCGGGCTCCTTTGCAGAATAGACCATCTGCCTTCCTGCCAGGCAGCTCGTAAAATGCGAGCATAGGCTTACCGTCACTAACACCGTGACATCTGACTAGGTGGTAGAGTTTCGCAGCGACTCACCCGGACTGATACCACCGCCTTACCTATTCCTGTCGCCAAAACGTCACGACGTGTTCCGGTTCGGAGGGTAAGGTAGCCGGTAAACTTGCTTTTGCTCGAGGCCTAACATCCCGGCCTAAGGTTGGCAACGCACCATTACCGCTTTTGGTGTCTCTAGGTGGCGTGAATTTCTTACCTTCAGGAAATTCGTCTGCTTGTTTGCCTTCCAATATCATAAAAAAAACATTTATTGAATTTTCTTAACCTTTTAGAAGAGTCCTATTTTTGTGGGAAGTGGCTGGAGTGACCGAGGGTAGGTTGCTTGCAGACTTGGCCTGTGTGTTGCAGTTATAAGATAGTAACTCACCAGGAACATGAAAGGTGTTTACTGGTGACGATTATCTCTTACTATCCAGAGAATAAAGAGAAACATATGGTATTTGCGTTTCTTGTGGAATTAAGCTCTGTCCCTATACCTCCTCTAAAACAATGGTCTCTAAAAGGTCTCTTGTCTTTTTTATTTAGTACATGAAAACAAACGAATGTACTTCTTAGTTGTATGAAATACCCGTCGTATAAACTATAGATTACTCGGTCTGTCGGTTTGTTATCAACCTAAAGCTGGGATCATTCTAGCTTAACCAAACATGGCGCAGATCCGGCAAAAAAATGTTAAACTCACAAATACCCGAATAGCAGTTTAATCAGTGGCGTAGCTAGGCGTGGGCAAAGTGGGCCTTCTCCAACGGCTTCGCACCGAAAGAGGCCTCGCACTACCTGATTTAAAATATTTGTTATATAAAATATAAAATGTGTATATACAATGTTTGTTTGTTGCCATTCATAAATTAAATAAAACCTGAAAAATATTGGACTCACTCTTCTGTATCTGAAATACAAACAAATTATGTTGACTATGCCTGTAAGTACAGCTTCCGCAGAAAGAAGTTTTTGGAAATTAAAATGATTACTACTTACTAGAAGATTATTTTAGAGAGAAAGAATAAAAATAAAACCTTTTTTGAAATGTATTTGTTTTATATACTCTCCTAACTATCTCTCGTAGTGCTTATAATTTTTTCACTACAAGTAAACTAGGTATGATAACGAATCATGTTTGGTATGACCATGGTGTAATGATATAAGTATAAAATAAAGTTTTTGGGTTGCTTTTGGAACGGAAAGGGGCCTCGCCGATGCTGCTTTGCCCACGTATATATTAGTTCAAGCTACCTACGTCACTGAGTTTAGTAGGTATATTTTATTTGTCTACCGAACTTTTGTGAATTATATATTTTTGTAGTTATTATTCCAAAGCAATGTTTGAATTTATTTTTAATTATTAAAAAAGAACGAAGAACTGTATTAATCAACTGTAACTAGTTGGCTAACTTTTGAAAAAATGGATTCTTAAATACTTCGAATAAAAATATCCTATTTTATTCGAACCCAATAGACCTTTTAACTATCACGTCACAAGGTTTGAAGCGCCTGAAACAAGCCTTCATCGGAATACAATAGTGATTAGTTAAACCGTGGTAACCTGACGAGCTGGTCAAGGAGTCTACCTGTCTGACTGATCACAGTATAGGAATATTCCAGAAGTCTCAAATTTCTAGAATGTTTTTCTAAAAGGCGATAGCATTGTCACAGTCTTACATGTTTTTAGGTGGATGAAAAACTGCTAATAAAGTGTGTAATTGCTGCTTCAGGAGAATTGATTTCAATTGCTGTTTTAGCCTGGCCTGGACAAATTTTGATTGATACAGTAAGTTTTTTTAATAGGGATAAGTTTAAGTAAGAGTCGCTGCGGTCGTCTTTGAGTTTTGCGTCGCAATGTGCAGCCAACCGCTCCATGACAAAGTATTGTGGCCGCGTAAAAGACGTTCTAGGCGGTTGTAAACCCGCCTTCCAACAAAGTTCACCTCCAAGGAAACTTGGTTCCATTCATTATGTACAAATTCAGAAGAGTGCAAACAACCAGTGTTTACAACCGTCTTAAACTCCTATTAACAAATCGCAGGCGACGCAAACCTACAAGTAAAATTGTCGTCAAATTGTTAGTTTGTGTTGATATTCAGTAGTAGTAAGCGGTTATTTTTACGGATTGCCAAAACTAATTTCATCCCTGAGAAAACACTGAAGTAGCTTAAGGTGACCACAAAATCAGGTCTACCTATTTTGAGAAAAAAAAATGTATTAAAATTTCCCTAATTTTACGTACATTAAATATTTTTTCATTAAAGTTATTTTTGCAATGTACATTTTTTAATCTCATTCCACTACAATAGCTATAAGTGTGTACAAGTTTATGTTGCATTATCCAAGTAAATGGGACTTCACCTCAATTACCTAACTTATCCGATGATTACAATACTTGGCATCAACGTTTAATGGGTATATGAATATGAGTATATGGGTATATGAATATTTAGCGTAGACAGAGAAAATATTTAGAGAGCCGGTAAACTCACTTTTGCTTTTCACCTTACATTCCGGCCTGAGGTTGGCAATGCCAACTTTGGTGTTTCTAGGCGGCCTGAATTTTTCACCATCAGGAAATCCGCCTACTTGTTTGCCTTCCCATATTATCTTAAAAAAATACTTATTTCTCTGCTTTAGGCGACTTTTGTGCATCAAGGCTTCCGTCTGCAATATGTTTACTCTAATAAAAATATATAACTCTGCGTAATAATATTAACAACATTTTCAGAGTTTCGCAGTTTCGACAGCGGCCTATTTCTGTCCATGGTATGAAAGGAGTGTTAAATTTAGAAAATACATTCAACTTTTAATTACAAGGTAATACCTACGTTACACAATACCGTCTCATTGGTCGAGGTATAAAATTGAAATATTTACTTTTATTCATTCATTTAAAATACTTCAGTGGTTGAGCTGAAAGTTACTGCAGATTTCTGATAAAAATTGTAGTTTGATCCTATTTTTTAAAATTTGAACACTTTATAGATCGAAAGTGTTATCGATTCTTAACCGTCTCTAAAAATTTGGCTGGCCCCTTAAATGAAACCTGTCATATTATAATTTCTATACTTACTATTAATATTATAAATGTTGACGTATGTTTGTTTGTTCTTTCACGTCGCGACGGAGCGAGTAAAAGGTATATTTTTTGTGTGTAAAGATATTTAGAAAGCCGGAGAGATCTAGGGTATTTTGTTCCCCATATTATCTAAACGGTAGAGAGAAATAACCAAAATGTAAAAGCCCGGGCAACATATAATAAATCCTACTAATATTACTAATGCGAAAGTTTTTATGTTTGTTTGTCCTTCACGCAAAAACTGTTGAACCGATATTCATGAAATTTGGCACACACTTATAGGGTAACTTGGATTAACACAAAGGGTAGTCCTTATCCCGGAAAATGTTTCTCTGGGACCATTAACTACGCGGGTAACGCCGCGGGCAACAGCTAGAATACAATAATACTAAATACGTAATGTGTGTCTGAATCTATTGTAGATCCCAGCGGCCGTGTCAGTTGACAGTGTTTGCGTTTTCAGTTTTGTCTCTCCCAATGTTTTCAAAGGTAAGTTAATATTTTTGACAGCAATCATCAGGCAACTCAAAATTTTTTTTTTTTTGCAATTAAAGGATAGCGCACACTGTTGAGTGTTGACGGAGCGTAACATCTTGGATCGGAACGCGTGTTGGTCGATTGCAAAGCAAACTTATGCGGGCCGGGCCGCATCGGACTGTAGGTTGCTGTGCGGAAATTCCCTTACATGCGGCTGGTATAGAGTGCCTTTCTTCATGCAAAATGTATGAAAGCGATCTTGGCGAACTCTACAAATAATGATAGGGAATTTATGCGTCTTTGTCGAATGCTTCATTGGTAATTTTGAAGATAAAAAAGTTTCTCATGTTTTGTTTCGTACTGCACTTCAAACTTATGCCATTATTTGACTAAGCTCACCACCTTTTGAAGGTTAAATATGACTGAAAAGGGTTTTTTTCATATTTTAAACATATTTTGAGCAACTATCAACGGTTGATAAGAGTACCAATTACATCTACTTAGTTAATCTATGCTCGACACTGTCATGTTGCGATGTGGACGGTATAGTAGTATGTTACGCAAGTGGCTTTTCTTCCTAGTGCAAGTTTAGCAACGAACCATTACCATATTAGGTCTCTATAAATAGGTTATATGGTTATAGGTATTGTTTGATTTTTTTTAATATCAGGAGATCCATTTTTGAGTTTATATTTCATTAGAACAGTAATGATAGCCATGTTGATCGAGGGTTCGGACCGCAAAGTTCAGTTTCACTTCCCGATGGGGGCAGGCAATTGTGTGATAAAAATAGATGTTAGTGTTTCCGGGTCTGTGTGTTTGTTATATTTAAACGTTATTTAATATTATATTTAAGTTTTTCTGTGTATCAGTGTCTTCGACTAACACCCATGATACAGGCAATTTGCTTACTTTTGGGTTAGATCAATTTGTGTAATTTGTCCAGGGATATTTAATTAAAAATAATTAAAAAAAAAATTGTTGCGCTTACAGGTACTAAGTTCATCATGGTCGTACCTCTCACTTCTCATGCAAATGTACCGAGATTTTCAAGCTTAAATACATGAAATAGTAATATGATGACGTTAGTGGTATTCGTCTTTGCATTGCATTGCATTCTTCATCAAGCTGGCAAGATTAAAGATTTTGATAGTGCAGCACTTTAAACTTCATTATAAAAACATCACTGGCTACAATCTCACTTAAATATAGTTATAGTGTTCCTCAAGTTTGTATTCTTAATTGTATAGATGTATTAAAGATCTGATATCTGACAAACTCATTTTTTTAGCTATTACCAACCTACACGAAGGAATCCAGTAGGTATCTAGCTAAAAACCTGATATATTTTTATGTTAAAATTCATTAAAATCGGTTCTGCTGTATTGACGTAACGACAAAATATAAACAGATTGGAATGCCACAATAGGCAGATCGTGGTAGTACCTAATATGTGAAGAGGTTACTATACAATCTAGAAAAATCTAAATACTTAAAACATAGAAAAAAGTGAAAAAAAACTAGTTTATTTTGTATTGTCAATTTATTATAATATTTCACATTATTTGCAGAAATCCTATGAATACAAATATTACCAATTAAACTGATGACTCGTATTTATAAAATGTACAATATAATCTCATTCGTTTTGAACTTTGCTTTATTAAATATTTACAAAATATTAAATCTGATAAAATTGTATACAATATTAGATTACACAGATATAAATACATAAAAAATAAGAATTACCCCAATTTATTTACAGTGATATAGGCCTTCTTGTATCGTTACTCTTGCCGTGTGGTTACTCGTGGATATAACTGAAACAAAAAAAACAATCCTATTTTAAATGCGAAAGTTTGTATGTATGGATGTTTGTTACTCTTTCACGCAAAAACTACAAAGCCGATTACGATGAAATTTGGTATGTAGGTAGCCGAAGACTCAGAATAACATATAGGCTACTTTTTATCCCAGAGTTTATTTATTTCTTTTATCGCAGCTAGTAAGTAATATTTACGAAACGTGTCCTGAACAAGAGTTCACAAGAGTGAATCTACTATTTGTTGCGTGTATGCACGTATTACGCACAACGCACATATAGTAGATTTACAGGAATATTTAAATTAAGAATTATAACATTATATTATTAGCATATTATTGTTGAAAAATACGCTTCACCGTTGCATTTCATTACATTTTGAATTAAAAGAAAAAGAGTAAATGCGGTTAGGCCTTATTATATGTTACTACAATTTTAATCACGTCTATCTTTGGTCCTAGATAATCCTCTGTTGGACTCAGATTTGTAATATAAGCATTAGAATAGATAGGTTTTTAATTTGATGTAAAAAAAATGTAGATGTAATGGAGCGACATCTGCATGTCACATTTAACAAGACAGAACGAGAAGAGACGATTAGCGAAAAGTAGACAAGTCACTTGCAATCTAATTCCAAAGAATTGTAACAGATGACGCTTTTACATAATGTGATACTGAAAGTATGATGCATTTGTTACTTTTTGCATGCTTTCCTTAATTAAAACAGAAGCTTATTTACTGTTTGAAAGGCAGTACCTAAGCAATAGAGTGAAATTCCTAAAAGCTTTGTTGCCTGAGATGGAACATACAAAAATAGTGACGCCATGAACAAAGCTACAAAGTAGTGTAGTATTTTAATGTAAGTATTTAAATTTCAGAGCAAAACAAAAGAATGGAAACATAACAGAGAAAATATAATTTTCATTTAGTCGAAGCTCTTGTTCACACTGGCTTTTGCTACCATATTAGGAATAAATGCGCAAAAAAGTTTCAAAAAACTTAAAAACGGTTTTCATCATAATATAGTTTGCATACGTGATATTTTTAACTTTTTTTTTAAAAATCATAATAACCATCAATCACATGAAACACTTTATCTATACTATAAACACTGTACCATGGCGGCGGTTCTTTCAGGTCTTAAGAATCTAAAATTTGTCATTTGTTATGGTTCTTACAACCATTGATTTTAGGTTTAAAATGACTTAACTACGAGGGTCAAACTGAAAGTTTTTAGAAAATCAAAAACTAAGCATTCTAGCAAGTTATTAGTTTTATTATAACTTTTCAAAACAGCGTCCATTTACATCAATACATCGCTGCATTCGATGGAACCATTGAGAAAAGCACCTTGCCCACTCGGCCTTAGGGGTCTCTTAGACGGCGTTTTGAAACGCAGCCACTGCTTCTTCGGCGTCCATAAAATGTTTTCCTCGAAGTTTTTCTTTTATTTTCGGGAATAAATAAAAATCGCAGGGTGCGAGGTCGGGGCTATACGGCGGGTGACCCAGTAATTCCACGTCTGAGGTCGACAAATAGTCGATCGTTTGCCTGACGGTGTGCGACGAGGCATTGTCGTGATGAAGGAGGATCCTGCTGCGAGGTCGTTTCTCTCGAACTTTTTCTAAGACAAGTGGCAAACAGTTGTTAGTGTACCACTCTGCATTAACCGTTTTCTCATCCTCTAAGACAACTGTCGCGTAATGACCTGTCTTTCCGAAGAACGAGGCCACTATCTTTTTTCCAACACTTCGACCTCTCTTCACTTTAGTTGGCAACTCTTCGGAAGGAAACACCCACTGAGCAGACTGTCTTTTGGTTTCCGGATCATAACAGTAAATCCAGCTTTCGTCACCCGTTAGTATGTCGAACACAGCATTTGAGTCACCTCCGTTAAATTTTTGGATCATTTCTCGGCACCAATCAACACGGCGGAGTTTTTGAGCCTCGGTCAAATTATGCGGTATCCAGAGGGCTTCCTGACCGCTAAATGTTCATGGAGGATTTTGTGCACTTGACTCATACCTAGACTTGTCCGAATCTGCTGATAGGTCACTCTTTTGTCAGTCTCTATCATACGCCGCACAACACTGATATTGTCTTCAGTCGTCGCTGTAGAAGGCCGTCCCTCACGCAAATCATCGGTGAGATTAGTTCGACCACGTTTGAATTCATTAAACCAGTTGTAAACTGTGGCACGAGATGGGGCTTCATCGTGAAAAGCCAATCGAAGTCTATCATAACTTTCTTGTTGACTTATATGACATCGAAAGTCATAAAAATCATTGCATGAAAATTTACTCGGCTTAAATTCATTCTGACGTGCACAGACAATTTTCAATTTGCCGCCAAATCGTAAAACAAATGACAAATGAATGAAATGTATACTCAATATTATTGGTAAAGAGTTCTATTTTCAGAATTTAAACTTATTTTTTTAATATAATGCTTTTAAGTTGCCAGTTCTAAAAACTTTCAGTATGGCCCTCGTACTACAGAATTGCAGGTTACTCACCCCAAGCAAGTTTCTAGGTACGTAGCCCTCGTTCCCGTGGTCGTCCCTACACCACCACCACTCCCGCTCGTTGTCATCTCCTTTCCTCAGCACCTGCAGTCTCGCGCCTGATTCAAACGAAAGCTCGTCTGTGCGCGAGGCTCCGTACGAGAACACCGCAAATACTACTCCATTGTTCATTATTCCTAATTTTTCTTGCACACCTGGAATATTGATAATTGAATAATAAATTAAACGTAGTTTATCCAGTGACTTTAAATCGTTAGAATGGATGCAGATGATCAAGATCGAACGTTACTTTAAGTAAGTTCGTTTCTCTCCAAACTCGAAACGGCCTATCAATTCCTCGGCATATTTTTGTTTTTTCAAGGTTTGTTATGTATTAGGTAATACTTATACCGTATAAATTTTGATTGACTTTTTCGAAAGATTGCAGACCCGACTAGTACCTCTTAAGTTACAATTGTGTTAATAACTTCGACGACGTGATTACGAAATCGAATTCGGTTTTTTTGCAGTTCTAAGTTTATCGCCTCTTTACTTATGCAATCAGGCGTCGGATTTGGCTTCTTGAGGTTCCGGTTTCGATCCCGTGTCGAGGAATACAAGAAAAGAAAATGTGTATTTCGATTATCTATTAAAATAACATTGCCCGGGATTGGATATGTGCCCGATTGTGGGACTTAGGCTAGTCGTAGGGACTTGGTTGTGCCTCTGCTTACCTCTTGTGAAGATATTTTACTATGTTTAAATTATTTAGTAATGTCGCGCCTTAACCTTAAATAGCGCATCACTCCTTAGATGTCAGCATATTACAGACCATCATTAATGTATAGACGTCGCTAGACGTATAACGCCCATCAGATATGTGACTAATCTATTGATGATCACCTGGTCTTATAACAGGAGCAGGCATTTTTATAAAGAACATCGATATCCATATTTCTTTATGTGAGTGTAAGTACGTATTTCTTCATAATGAGCAAGTAACATTGGTTAACACTCATAATACATGCACATAATTTGCTACTATGGAGATATATTAATCCGTGTAATTTATATGTTTTTATAAGCACAATACTACAAATATTTTGTGACTATACTCACTATAAAGGTACTCCGAACAGCCGTCAAAACCTTCTTCATCTTCCTCACACTTCTCAGCAGCTGTCTCATGATCCGATAGAGTAGTTGCAAATATGCAGGCACCTAAAATGGTTTTGAAGCTTTTAAAATTTATTTCCTACATTTTTTTGCACGCTTATTTTTCAATATTTTTTCATCTTTATTGCACTACGTAGCCATGTGTTTTTATCATTGGGATAAAAACTGGCAAAAATACAAGTTCACCAATGTACCTTGTGCCTACTTAATTTTTAAAATAAATTTTAAAATACACAATCTGTAATATCAATGAATGAATTAACTCTTTATTGGGCACAATCAAACTTACAAGAAGAAAGAAACGTACGAACTATCAACAGGCGCTCTTATCGCCAAACAAAGCGATATCTGCCAAACAACATTTTATAAATAGTAATTATTATTATTATTAAAATATTAAATATCAAGTACTATTTGCGCAGAATAGTGCATTTAATTGCAAAACTACAATCAAATGTAAATATCATTCACTGATAAATATCAGTGAATACAAAATTGTATTAAATTAAATTTAAGAAATCTGATACCAGTGCAATAACGCACAAAATTTCCCCGTGTTGGTCCGGGATTCTTCGCAGGATAGACCATCTGCCTGCCTGCCAGGCAGCTCGTAAAAGGCGAGCATAGGCTTACCGTCACTAGCACCGTGACATCTGACTAGGTGGTAGAGTTTCGCAGCGACTCACACGGATTGGTACCACCGCCTTATCTATTTCTGCCGCCTTAACGTCATTACGTGTCCCGGTTTGGAGGGTAAGGTAGCCAGTAAACTTACTTTTGCTTGAGGTCTTACATCCCGGCCTCAGGTTGGCAACGCACCATTACCAACTTTGGTATTTCTAGGCGGCGTGAATTTCTTACCATCAGGAAATCCGTTTGCTTGTTTGCCTACCAATATCATAAAAAGAAAACAAAATAATAACAAAATTGGTCGCTAAAGCGGTGAATCCCGAAAATGGCGGATCAAGAACCAATAGCAAACAAATTCTATCAGTTCGTTAACGCAATACGCTTTAATTAGTTGAGATGTTTTGTGTCATGAGAAAAATAGATTTATGTGCAAGTATATGTTTGGATTAATTTAAACTAAGCAAAAAAAATATTATTCAAACTACAAAGACACTGAAAGCAGATGAGCTTGCGCTTTACGTGAGGAATGCTAAAAGTTTCTGGAACGGGAATAAATAAAATAAAAATACAATAACAGAATATGAAAACGGAACTCTCTAGGTACATGTTACTTTTTAATTTTCGAAACGGTCCTATATTTTTATTTTTATTTGGCAGGGTCCAGATAATTGTGTCTCTCCGTTAAATTGGAAAGCAATAGTGCCATTTTTCGCTGCGGCTTAAGTCAGCAAGAGTATTGCCAGACATTTCAACTGGTATTTGGTGATAAAGCAAGAGGAACTGATGACTCATCCGCTATACAGCCCGAAACCTCGCAATTTGCGATTTTTTTCAATTCCTAACAATAAAATATTAACTTTTGAATAGGTTCCTACTGAAAACTAAGCCCACTGATACAAACAATGGTTACCAACAAATTGAAATATGTGTTAATAGTGAGAGTATATACTTTGATAACAATAAATTACTCATAAACATCTTGTCTAGTCTTATTTATCAGAATCCTGAAACTTTCAGAATGACCTAAATAGAAAGATATACATGCTATAGATAACCATGGCTTAATAAGACAGTGATGATCAAAGAATATAATTATGAGTAAAAGAACTTAATACGGGCGAGTAAACGTATAACTTTACCTAGAATGTTATCAACTTACCGTTATCTACAAGAAATCGGACCATAGGAAGGTTGTTGCAAGATGCCGCACAATGCAAAGGTGTCCAGCCGTCAGAGTCTTGTGCGTTTACATCACAACCTAGTTCGACTAGGAATCTGAAAACAGTAAGTTTACGTTTTTACAAGCTTTAAAAAACAATTAAACCTCCTTCAATCTAAAATATCTTCACTCTCACTTCAACCATTTAAGCGTAGATGTGTAAGATTATAAATGAGTTACATAACTGTTATTTTCTTACTTTCTAATGGGGAAATACTAATAAATAAGGAATTAATAACTAAATTATGTTAAATCAAATAAAGAACTAGTGACAAATCAGTGGATTAAAGTTATAAATGTTGCAAATTGAAATTGTAAACCTATAAACTTACTTGACTATTTCAAAATGGCCGGCACATATTGCGTTGTGTAAAGCTGTGATACCTTCATCGTTTGCAGCGCTTGCGTTTTGAACCTGCAAAAAAAATTAAAGTTTAAAGTATGGAATAATTGGATTTCTCATTAACAATTTTTGAGCTTTGATATTGCTAGTACTTCATATTTTTTTAAATTCTAGTTTTTTACCACACATGAAATCTGTACATAACATTTTTTTAATTGATCTTAGTACCAAACAGGATTAATTTAGAAAAAAGATATTTAAAAGCAAAAGTTATTACTAACAGTGTATTGATCTTAGAATTGTGTAGCTTGTTGTTGAAAACTAGGACAATAACAATAAATCTTTATTGTACAATCAAAATATTGCAATTCTGAGGATTGTTTTACAATTGGCGATTTAATCGCTAATAAGTAATCTTGAACTATCGCAATTAATAAGAAATAATAAATTTCAACATACTGACCTAATACGTTTAAATTTAATTACCAAAACGTTGGTAGCGTAAGACGAAGATCGCGGTTAGAGTCCGGTGTAAGGTCTTTTTTTTTTCTTAAAATTTTGTAAGGGACTTGGCGTGAAGATATGAATGTAAAATTTTGTGTAAAACTGACTATGAAATAATAATAATAATAATAAATCCCTGGACAAGTCACACAAATTGAATCTAACCCCAAAGTAAGCAAATTATATGCTTGTGTTATGGGTGTTAGTCAACGATACTAATACATAGAAATACTTAAACAGATACCAGAATAAATTTAATAAACACCCAGACCCGGAAATGCAGACATCTAAATGTTCATCACACAAATGCCTGCCCCCGTCGGGAATCGAACCCGAGCCTCGCGGCTGGTCGATGTAGTTAGGCGACTAGGCCTATTATTTAGTCCTTCTATTTTAAAGAAAAAAGTTACCATATTTTAACAAGGCATTACGTTTTTTAGTCATAACTACTATTGTCAAACTAACTAATGACTGATTGTAGAATTTGATTTCAGAGATTTTAATTCGCATAGGTTGCATAAATCTTCTTGGTATCATTATTTCAATCTAACTTCCAATAGTAGCTTTGCCCGCGTACCAAGTTATTTTTTTTAATAAATTGCAGCCTATATGGTATTCTAATGTGTAAACATAGTCCTATAAAGTTTCGTATAAATATCGATTCAGTAGTTTGTTCGTAAAAGAGTAACAAACATCCATCTATTCTCACAAAGTTTCGCATCTATAATATAAGTAAGATATTTTTTTCATTAGCATTTCAAGAAGCAAAAACAAAGGAAATTTATAATTTACCTGAGTAGCAGTTTTCTTGACAAGCTCCAATTCACCTTCTAGACTAGCATCTAGAAGTAGGGCTAATGGATCAAAGCTAACTCGTCTTGCCAAAGGAGCTTTTCCACTTTGTTTAAGGTTTCCTTTCTTTGACCGCCTCAGCACATTCTCAGATCTCTGAGAATCCTGACCGTTCAAATCAACAGAATTTATTTGCTCCGTAATATCAGAAACATTATCTTTACTGTCCTCTTGTTTTTCATTAGGACTTAAAGATATGTTATTATTTAAAGCTCTATCAACTTCATCTTTTTGTTTTGGTTTTTCCTTTCCGTTTTGTAATTCATTTTGTGCAGAGTCAAGCGCAAGGTGATCCATTTCCGGAAATAAGAACGCTGGTGGCATTTCGATCCGCCTGTTCATACTAACGCTTATATTATTTTTGATATTATTAGAATTTCTTAGCTTCGGCTGTTCACTAAGAGGTGGTTTTCTAATTGTCAATGGTCGTGCTTTGATGATCATTTCACTACTACTGCTTCCGTTACTTGATTCTTTATGATTTTGTTGCAAATCACTATCGTTTGATGAATCTGGTACTGATATTGTTGGCATGTTTAATGTTTCTGTTTGTTGGTTAAAGCCTGTATCGTTGTTCACTGACTGTCTCGGTGGTGTCTAAAATTTTAAATTATGTATTCTTTACATTTATTTTAACTCTTTGCCAAATATTAATACCACTTCTACAAGTAAATATTGAACACATTTGTAAAAGTGTGTAAAGTACTTAAAAAGAGAATTAGCATTGAATATTATAAAATATATGTTAAATCGCAATTGTTGTAAATATAGTATATTCTCTACTCGAGGGAAAATGAAATTTAAATAAAAACATGAAATCGACACTTTTATTATGACTTTAAAAAGTTAAAAACCCTATTTATTAAATTATTTTGTACTTTAAAATTGTTCGTCGTGCTGATTCAAAGTTATTAAAATGAAAACAGATGTACAATTTTTAACTGTTCAGTAATACAAACTACAGCATACATTTAAAAACATACCTTTATAGTTGGTTTTGGAGGTAATGCTGGTTTTGGAGATTTATCAGTTCCACTGACATCAGGTGTAGACAAAGGAGTACTAGCGCTTTGCGGTGGTGATAACAATATGCTTTGTGAAGATGCATTCTGACCACTGAAGTTAGAACTTGGTGTACTGGATGACAGTCCCGATGCAGTATTTCTCACTATCTGGGGTTGGGAATTCACCAAATTACTAGTGACATGATTTGTGGATGATACTGAAATGCTTTGTGTCTGAACAGTTTGTGGTTGAACTGGTTGAATCTTTGTTGACGATGTTTGATAAATGGGTGATGGTTTACCACTTGCTACCTGAACTGATGTAGGTGCAACGCTCGATACTGGTTTCTGTAATGAATGATGATGATATTTACAGGTGCACATAGCTATAAATTGAAGCAAGCTCTAATGAATATGATGAGCAAAATACGATATAAGAAAACTGTGAGTTCTTACCCCGAATCCTGTAGAACTGCTGGCTGTGGTCGTACTTGAAGACAAACTTGGAGAACTGCCTTTAAAAATATTACCCTGTTGACTTTTATCTCCACTGCTCTTCGAGCTTTCATTATTTTGACTATTACTTTGTTGACTTAACCTAGTATTCTGTGGATATACATGATTCTCTTTCCCCTCGTGATTGTATCTGTGTGAGGAATCTGATTTTTGTAATTGATATGCATGTTCCTGTTGATATGTAGACTCTGTCTGGCTCAGAGGAGTAGCCAAACTTTTATTCACAACCGAAAGTGGTGTTGAATGTACTGTCATATGATTTACGTTAGCTCCGTTTTGATTTTTAGCATCTTGTTCGCTAACTTTGCCATTTATTTCTGGTGCTTTTAATTTTCCATTACTACTTTGTGGGAATTTTGTGTTATATGGCAAGGTTTGATATTTTGGGTCAGATTTACTTGCAGCAAATTCTGGGGGAAACTCTTCAATCATTTTCTGTTCTTTTGCTGCTTGATTACTATTTGAACTGTTTGTGCTATTTGGACTATACTGGGGTTGTTTTGAATATTCTTGATATTTGTTAAGGTGATCAAGCATAGCTTTCTGATCATAAGCATTTGTGATGCCTTGCTGTACATGTGAAAATGCAGTATCGTGTTTATTTGGATATGATCCTTGATATTGACTGTCTTGTATTCCCGTCGGAATATGTGGGTAGTTCCCGTTGTACAAGGGATTCAGCATTTGCTTTTGATGTAAGAAATGCGCCTCTTGTTGGGTTAATTGGCTTTGCATGTTGTCGCTTTGAGTCAGCTGTTTTAATGGCACATTATTTTGGATAACATTTTGTTTCATTTGCTGCAAAAGAAAAAAAAATATAAACTTAAAAAATACAATAGCAAGTTTAGGTATTTATTTATTAAGGTAAAAGAGGAACAAACGCTAACTTCAATAATATTAAAATGGTCCTAAAATTAAACATTTTTAATAACCCCCGAAATCGTTCACACACACACATATATTCACGTACGCACGCACACACACACACATACACAGACACGCTGTTTTTATCCGTCGGTGGGGGTGGGGAGTAAAATAGTTGCACTACCTGTATTTCGAAAGTAACCGACATAAGAAAATTTTGACTGGTACAATTTCGTTCGAAGCTAATAGATAGATATTAAGCACAAAATACTCATCACAAAATAACTCAGAGCTACGACCATAAAGTTTATTATTCATCGGATGAGATGCAATAAATTTTAAAGTCTTCGGGAATATACGTACGTGAAATTTTGTTACAGTGTACACATCTCGCGATTTGACAGAAATAACTTCGGAACACTACACAACACTATAAAAACCGCAAAAAAGGGGAGATGGTGATGCGAACTCTACCACTCAATCTGACAGCGTTAGTAAAACTATCTTGTTATCTAAATTACTAGAACATTCCACTAACGAGCAATGAGGTTGTTACAAAAGTGTATATTTATTATTAAAATTTATGTTAACATCAAAACTATTGTGAAAATACGGAAGACAAAATATTTGCACAGACTACCGTAATGAATGCCCCAGTAAATCTTCTCACAACTAATTTAATATTTCAAGCACGTCCACCTGCTGTTTAAGGATTTGTTATAGCCATAATAACTATAAGGGACACTATTCATCCTAATGCCAAGAAATAATTAGGTCATATTTGACGAGCTATATTTCTCACTAAAACTTCTTTTTCCCCAAACCGAAACCGAAAACCGAAACCATGTTTCGGCTTTATCCGGTTATGTGTATACTGTATAAGTGCAGTAACGGTTTTTATTTCATGTTAGTTTATAATAAACATTTATATTTCAATTTTGATATTGGAAAATGTGTAGTAAGTATAGTAATTCCTGAACACAAAATCTGCACGGTAGAAACATCGTCTCGACTATGACATCACATTTATGTACTGGTAGCAGATATTTATTGATCGGTGACCAGATGGTTTAGGAGAATTGAGCTACGGCAATTAAATATTTAAAAAAAATGTCTTTATAAACAGCATCTCAATAGTCCATCTGCCTGTATACTATGCTATAGAGGACAATAATTTAAATGTAATATGATAAAATATAAACCGAGGTCATAGATTCGAAATTGGATGTTTACGTTTTCTTCATATTGTATGAAACAAAGTCGCTTCCTCTGTGTCCTTTTTGTTTGTTCCCGATGTCCTTTTGTATGCTTAGATCTTTAAAATTACCCAACAGATTTTGTCGGGGTTTATTTTAATATATAAAGCGGTCGAAGAGGAAGGTTTATATGTATATTTCCGTATGAAGCCGGGGCGGGCCGCTAGTAGTATAATAAAAGAAAACCGTAACCGAAAATAAAACTTCGGCACATCACTATAAATAGTCACTATTATACTTAATACTAGCTTACTAGCTACCTGGAAGTTTGTGTTGTGTACGCTTTGTGCATGTGGAACGTGGTTATATGGTTCCACCGCGGCTACGTTTCCTCTTTGCTGCTGGTTCTTTGGTTGATTATTAATTGCGTTGCTGCCTGTTGGATAGTTGGGCAACTGTTGCATCGGCGTAGGGTTGTTTGTTCTGTAACATAAGTTTAGATATTTATTTACATTATTTATAATTATTCTTATAAACCGACATTAAATTTAAGATAAGAAAGTAAAAGGATTGTGACTCTACATTGAATATATTCCAAAGTATTTGAGATAGAAAATTTAAACGTTATTTAATCAGAAATATAACTTTTGGAATTATTTTCAGTGTGTCGTTTTGTCTGTCTGTCACTTGAAAATTGCCAAAATCGGTTTTGATGAAATTTACATTAATGAATGAAAAGGGACACTATTTAGATGTCTAGCTATGTTTCGTACAAATAGGCACTTGTACAAAAGCGTACATATCTCGAATAGAAGTAAAATTTCAGGCGTTGATCATTTCGTTGGTATACACGCCTTACGCCATCGACCAACCGCGAGGCTGGACTTCGATTTCTGACAGGTGCAAGCATTTTTGCGATGTTCATATTTCTAAATATTTTTTACATTTATGGCGGTATTTATTTCATTACTATTGCCGGCATCTATGTACTTGTATCGTTTATTAGCTAAAAGAAAAGTATATTGCAATTTGTGTATTTTGGAGTTAGATCAACTTTGTGTGAATTCTGCATTTCAAAGTTCACTGATTGTGTAAGGATATTTATAAGTTGCTAGCCGCGACTGCAACTTCGTCTGTTTGGTATTAAACAGATTAAAAAAAAGTTACTTTTTCGGTAAGTCCGGTCAACATCAGTAAATCCGTTTCAGAGATTAACCAGAATAAACAGACAGACAAAACTGGTAAAAAATGTTACTTCGGTACATTTATATTATATAAAAAAGTTGCCTGGAAATGTATATGTATATTATATACAAGGATAGACTGGAAGAGATCGCTGACTTGGCGATAAGTGTCTTATAGTTTAAGCTTTATTTGAAATAGGTATTTTTAATTTCTTTGTTTTTGGTACACAATAAAGAGTTATTGTATTGTATTGTATTATAAATATATAAAAAGCGGTTATTCAAATTTTACAGTCATACTAATATTATAAAGAGGAAATGTTTGATTTCTTGTTTGTTTGTTTGAAATAGGCTCCGAAATTACTGTAAAAATTTCAAAAATTATTTCACCCTTAGAGTCCTACATTATCCCTCAATGACATAGTCTTTGTTTCATCGAAATCAGTGCAGTAAAAGCCAAGTTACGCAGCGAAGCTGCGTGAAACTGCTAGTTATTCAATAACAGTTCATATTTGTTTTTACTATTTATTACGGAAAGCCGTCTTAATTACAAAACAAGGTTGCAAATAAAATCTACTAACAATAATAAATCACAGACATTTCTACGTCTTGAATAAAACAAATGTTTTTGCTCTTCGAGTTATAAGAAGTTTGTTCTCTCGTTAAGAATGAGTCCTAGACTAGTTGGAACTCACAGTAGGAAATATCCAAAGAAAATAAGTAATTGCACGAATGAAATACTTCGAGAAAGTTAATTAGGGGCAGAGGAGAGCTCTGAAACTTTTAACGTCTTTGTTGTTCGGACAAAAGTACGTAAGGACTTATATAGGAATTCCAGAATTTTGCTAATTGGAAAAAATACAAGGTTACAAAAATTTTATATAAACGTTTTTAGTGTTTATTTGTCTATATGTTTATATTCTTGTGCCTGCATTGTGTGATGAACATTTGGATTTCTGCATTTCCAAGTCTGGGTGTTTATTAAATATATTCTGGTAACTATTTAGGT
Organism: Calephelis nemesis; assembly: GCA_002245505.1. Taxonomy (NCBI): domain Eukaryota; kingdom Metazoa; phylum Arthropoda; class Insecta; order Lepidoptera; family Riodinidae; genus Calephelis; species Calephelis nemesis. The sequence continues at coordinate 93,343 of NJDD01007744.1, read as the reverse complement.
ATTTCTATGTATTAGTGTCGTTGTATGGTTAGTTAACACCCATAACACAGGCATATAATTTATTTACTGTGGGGTTAGATTCAATGTGTGTAACTTTTCCAGGAATATTTATTTATTAACATTAGAAAGAGAAAATACTTGTTTGTATTGAATAGGCTCTGAAACTACTGGACAGAATTTAACAATTATTTTAACGTTGGCAGCCGATATTACCCCCGATTATTAGAAGCTACGTTATTTCTAGAAGAAATTTTCCCACAAGTGCGAAGTCGGAACGGGCTGCTAGTACTCAATAAATTTATATCACACTAGCTGATTGACGGACGTTGTTCTGCTTTTTTTATTGTGATTTTAGTAAAAAATGAGCTGACTTATCACTTAGGTATGAAAAATAGATAGTAACCGATTTGACTTTGACGATTTAAACTTTGGTAAACATCGGTAAAGCCGATTCGGCGAAGTACGGTAACTAACATTGTGACGCGAGAATTTTAAATATAAGATTTTGTTCAATTGTGAATGTTAATGAAGATCAAAAAAACACACGAAAAATTCACGAATATTTAAAGACGAAATACGATTTAATAGAAGACGTTACGAACGAGATAACAAAGTAAGTTGTCTTTTTAAAAGAGTTCAGCGGAGAAGCTCTCCTGATGGTAAGTGTTAGTGTACTATAGATGAAATTGGTGCGTTGCTGACCTGTGGCCGGAACGTTAGGCTTATTGTTACCCTACCCTCCGGAATGAAACATGTTATAGCGGCAGGAATACGTAAAGCGGTGCATCCCAACCCTGATCGTCTGATGGATCAACGGTGCTCAAAGAAATCCACACAACTACGATGATGAACAACCTCGGATAAGAAGTCCCTGAGACTTGACTAAGAGTTGGAAATCTTTAAGGTACTCTTTCCTCGTTCCAAGCCATATGTTTAGTATATCGCCTTAACTTATTGCTACTGAGATTTCTATTAAAAATGTCAGGGAATTTGTCTTCTATTCAGAAACCTTAGATAAAACTTCGAACATTTACCTTACGTCAGAGTGTAAATTGCCCATTTTTCAAATTGATATCAAGGTCTAAAAATGTTATTAGTTTTACCTTTGTTGAGGTTGACGGTGGGCGGCGGCCAGTTGCCTATTCAGAGCTCGCTTTCTCAATAGTCTGGCTTGTAGTTCGGAGACTCGACGGTCTATGCTTCTCATTTCCTCTTGCCTAGCGCCAAGTGCTGCTCGCTGTGCTGATAACCTGCCGTTTTGCTGTTCGTTCAGTTTATTACGGTACTGAAATAAAAAAATAAATTATTAGGTGAAATCACTTAAGGGTTAAGGGGTAAGGGTTAAGGGTTTTAAGGTGGGAAGACGAGATGGCGAATTTCACTGTTGATATAAAACACATATATTGACACCAAGAATGGTAATGGTGCGTTGCCAACATGAGGCCTCGAGTCCAAATAACATAACGTAAATTAATTGAAAACAAGTTATGTTATATAAGGTTGTCTGGCAGAGATCGCTCTGAAGCGATAAGACCGTCTTTGTGCACCTAAGTTAAATATTATAAGTGAAAGAGTCGCAAATCGCTGTCCTCATCTGTTTATCAGACACATAAAAAGTCAACCAATCTGACATCTGAATCTTAAATGTTGCAAGTTTTTAACATCTATTCCCAACATTCGACTTACTAAGATTATATTTTTGATAAAACAGATGCGACAAAATTTCAAGAAGATGAAGGAAAAAGATTTATTCTGTGGCAGAAATTTATGTAACTTTGGTACTTTAAATGCTATATAGGAGATTATTAAAAAAAAAAATATCGGTGCGCCCGTATCCATGATCGTACGACCGTATCCCTGATCGTACGACCATATCCGTAGGTCACGTCCGTGGCCGTACGACCATATCCGTCTACTTGTTCACCTTCCAATATCATAAAAATAAAAAAACAATATAAGAGTAATATAATTAAAAAGAAACAAGTAGTAGAGTTGAAATTACAACATCAATAAAAAAAACAGAAATTAAAGTTATAGTAAACCGATTACATTTAATTTTCAATAAACTGTGAAATAACTTATTTAATTGAAAAACAAACAATTGAGTTCAAGTTACAATTGCAGTATCAAAACAACTAAGTAACTAAAATTAAATAAACAAACAATTGAGATTATGTAACCAAACGGGTATCGTAAAAGTACGGTCAGGAGATTATATTTAGTTTTACTTTGTTGTAGAATGTTAAATAACTTATTAAAAACAACTGGGTTGTAAATGAAATATATAAACAACTTGTTTAAATTAAGAAATAAAACCAAACAAATGAGATTGAGTCAGAGCCGGATTAACCTTCAGGCAGAGTAGGCAACTGCCTAGGGGCCCAAGATCGACAGGGGCCTACTGTAGTCCGCAAAAATAAGGTTTATGGATCGAAAATGATTATCAACGATACTATGCTTTTTCAACGCATGTAACACTTTTTACATACAGAGCCATCTTGTGTCATTGTAGTATCGTGGTTCAATCAAATGTTATGGTAGCATTGCAAATTTTTAGAAGTTTGATGATAACAAACGTGACAGGAGATCGAAATTTTTCAAAATTGATATTATTAAAAATTTATCTTCAAGCTACGATGTCTCAATATCGCTTAAATTCATTGCCAATAATGGCAATTGAAAATGATGCATTGGAAAAGGTCCACATTGAAGAAGTCGTAAAAGATTTTATATCTAAAAAAATTAGAAAAGTCCTTATTTAAATTACCAGAAAGTACTGAAATTACTTCATTTTTGTTTTGTTTATTGCGTTTGGTGTATATCTTTTAAATTAAAAATAACTGAGTCGCGTTTAAAGGGGTAAGGTAAAGAAAAGGTGGGCGTGTAGGGTTAATCCGGCTCTGGATTGAGTAGCAAACAAATAACAAAAGTACAATAATCAGATTATATTTACTTTGCGATATAAGGTAGCAAGTCAAACAAAACTACAAGCAAATATATGGTATTCAATTTACTTCACAAGTATTTGGAACATGAAACGGCAAAAATCGTTCTTGATTTAGAGCAGAAACCCGTTGACTTGGAAAAAATCATTCGGACGGAACGAATTTAGAAGAATGGATTAGTGGCTAGATACAATCGTGATGAGTGTTACACAAAGTGAAGCTTGATGCGTTTGAAATCTTTTATCAACATATATAATATTAGCGGCTCGCCCCCGCTTTGCACTGTTATGAAATATACGTATAAACCTTCCTCTTCAATCACTTGATCTATTAAAAAAACGAACTTTTAAGATTTAAGCATACAAAGGGACGTAGGGACAGAGGAAGCGACTTTGTTTTATACTATGTAGTAATATAATAATAATGATATAACAGCATCAGCATTAACTAATTATCAGCATTGTTTTTAATATCAGCATTTAGTTCTTCTCATGCTGATATTATTGCTGACATGTTTAATTTACCTTAGTTTTCAGAGCCCAAATTGCTTAGCTCTCTTCAAAAATTTAGATTTATACTAAACTTTATCTTACAATAATGTTTACAAATAAGAAGACTAGAGTTAGTAGATTTTAGAAACCTAAATGAGTACTTTTATTAATTTATAAAAGTTTAGAAATTGCCGATTAATTGGCTGACTTAGATTTCTATGGGTAGGGCAACTTAAAGTATGTTTTTTATATTTTCTAATAACAACGTCACCCAGGAATAGATACGTGGCCAGTTGGTGATAGGTTTACCATTTATCAAATTATGGGACTAGGACTAACTCTTCGGCTAATTATAGGACTATTCTCACAATGTGATGGTAGCAAACCTATCGCCAACAGAGTATTTATCCAATCTCGAGCAAACAGTGTTTCTATTCGAAAACAAAAAAAAACGATTTTTAAGTTGCCAGAGCTGGTAATCGAACTCTCAACCTCATGTAGTCGACGTGAACACTGAACCGTTAGACAAAAGACGAGATTAATTTAAATCGGGTCAAATTTAGACCTTTAAGCATACACTATTGTCCCGAAATATTCTACTAATTCACCGAAATTGCTTTAACTGAATTACTAAGCTTAATTGTACCTCAAACGTAGAATTTTTAACGCGGAGTTCGCATAATTTGCTTAGTCCCGAGAATTTTAATTCACTCACCTTTATTTACGTGCGTAGGCTAAAATAATAAAATACCATTCGAATTTTTTTCTGTTATGTGGCTTTGTTTATGAGATAAGATAATGGACTAGCGTACAGCTGTCCAGGTGGTTACAACAAACCGTGGTCTATAGATACCATAGATGTTATAGGTGTGTAGCTACACTATGACGAAGTATTAGGGATATTTTTAAGTCTATTAGTTAACCTAATCTTCGCACCGGAATATGATAATAATAATAATAATACCTCTGGACAAATCACACAAATTGAACCTAACCCCAAAATAAGCAAATTATATGCTTGTGTTATGGGTGTTAGTCAACGATACTATTACATATAATTACTTAAATAGATACCAGCATAAATTTAATAAACACCCAGACCCGGAAATGCAGACATCTAAATGTTCATCACACAAATGCCTGCCCCCGTCGGGAATCGAACCCGAGCCTCGCGGTTGGTCGATGTAGTTAGGCGAGTAGGCTAGCCACTCGACCAACGAGGCGGTCAATAATAATGCTATTATAGCAAGAATGGATAAAGCGGTCCATCTCAACCCCGGTAAGTCACTGAACAGCTCTTTGCCATCAGTGGCCTTGTTGATTATGACCCCTTTACATTTGGTGCCCTCTCAATATCTACCTGGCAGGAAGCATTTTACACAGTTCACCCGGACTATTATAGGGATGTATGTTTGGAGTTATTGAAAACGATCAATTTTATTATTCTTTAGAATGTAAAAAGCATATATACAGATATATAATATCGCCAAATCACCGATCTCTTCCAGGCATACTTATGGTATGGAGAGTTAGCGAGATATAGCGGGGTGGTGTTCTCTAAAACTTGAAATATTTATGCACCTTACACTAGATATAAGAGTATCTTCACGCATCCCCAAAGAGGTAGGTAGAGTTTGAAACAAAGCAACCAAGACCAGCCGAAAACAATAATCACGATAAGTGGGTAAATTATCTTCAACTGGGCATATACCCTATCACGAGCAACGTCTTAATAAAAAAAGACGGGTTGCACTCCGGGAGTACTGACAGAAGTGAAAACTTGAATATTAACGTTGTACATTTTTGATGTTTTGGAATGGTTAAGGAATAATTTTGCACAATTTTTTTTAATTATCAGTATGGTAGAATATACAATATTCACTTATTGCGCTATCGTACACAAAAATGACAACACGAACATTCGCGCAAGCGCCCTGCGCTGTCTTATTCGCGCAAGCGCCCTGCGCCGTCTTACGAAATTTCAGGTCACGTATCCTGACGCGATTCCAAAAAAAAATTCCATTCCAAAAAAGTGCGCAACGCCGCTAAAGAGGTTTTTACTTCTTTTTGAATGTGAAAAACACATTTTCTTTTTGTAGCCCTACCTGGGGATCAAACTCTTATGAATCCAAGTCCAACACCAGAACTCTAGACCACAGCAGCGATACTCCAAAACTAATCACAATAAATAAATCTTCACAATATAGCACTATAGCACATCACTATCATCATCATCTATCCTATTAATATTATAAATGCGAAAGTTTGTATGTATGGATGTATGAATGTATGGATGTTTGTTACTCTTTCACGCAAAAACTACAAAGCCGATTACGATGAAATTTGGTATGTAGGTAGCTGAAGACCCAGAATAACATATAGGCTACTTTTTATCCTGGAGTTCCCGCGGGATTGGGACTTACGCGGGTGAAACCGCGGGGCGCAGCTAGTTATGTATTATTTTTCAATGCGTCTAGTTTAATAAACGATAACAATAAATATTTAACAAACCAATAATAATTTCCATTCAACAATGTGAATCCAACTGCCCGACATATAGCGAATAATCATTTCACTGTTCCCGTAAGTGAAAACCAATATTCGGATAGCTCATTATATACATTAAATGACCCGGTATATGAACTCATGAATTGGATTTGGAAACTAATCTAATGGTTATACTGGAGCTGATCTGTTGAAAATCAACTTATTTTAGTCGTTGGTCGAGTGGCTAGCCTACACGCCTAACTACATCGACCAACAAAGGTTCGGGTTCGATTCCCGACAGGAGTAGGTATTTGTGTGATAAACATTTAGATGTCTGCATTTCCGGGTCTGGATGTTAATTAAATTTATTCTGATATCTATTTAAGTATTTCTTTGTATTAGAATTGTTGGCTAATACCCATAACACAAGCATATAATTTGGTTACTTTACTTTAGGGTTCAACTCGGGGATCAATCCCTTATGAAGTCAATTCCAACACTAGAACTTTTAAAAAAGTACGCGCGCTTCTTCTTCTTCACGCCCATATCCCCGAAAAGGTAGGCAGAGGCACAACCAAAGCACCCACGACTAGCTGAAGACACTTAAGTCCCACAATGTGATAGGTTTCGCCAACCGGGCACATATCAAATCCCGAGCAACATTTTTTTAAATTAGAAAATTGGAAAGCTTAAACTTTCGTGTTGTTGCCCGACCCCGGGACCTCATGCAGTCTAGTCCAACACCTGAACCGTTAGACCATAGAGGCGACACTACTAGAACTCTAGATCACAGAATTTTAACTTTAGACACAGTAGTGATATGTAGTTTTTACTATTATATGATACTCGTACCTATTAAGTTTTCGTAACAAGTGACAAAACAGAATCGACACCGGTATTCATTTGCGGCTTCTTTCGTACAGATTCGTTTATTTATATTGATTTTATTTAAAAAGCCCTTAGCTATTCCGGACATGTCTGGTTTCAAATTTGAAACAAATTTTATTTGAGTAAGGTATTTTTTTTCTTTTCTGTGTCCTTCTTTGGTTTTTTCAATATTTGTTAAAAATCCATAGAGCTATTATGAAAAATTTGTATGCTGGTTCAGTAACTTATAATTTATTCACACATAATTTAAACATAAGCTCAAACAGATCATCCTTTTTTCAGATTAAAGTCTCACCTTCTTTGAAAAATATTCTAAAAAAGATTGTTTGAAAATCTAGTCTACACTGACGAATTGGCGAATTGGTGGGAAATGGGGAAACAGCCAGTATTGTATAATTTCACAACAAACTTCGAAAACTCATTCGTTGCCATATATACGAAAATATGTCTGTTTGTTAAGCTTTTACGACTAAACCACTAGGCTAATTTTGATAAAATTTGATAATAGGTACATACTCGAATGTAATTAAAGAAGTGAAATCTGATCTATGGATAAAGTCGCAGATAAACAGTTAGTGTTTTATAATACAACTAGCTGCCCGTTCCGGCTTCGCTCGGATGGTATTTTTTTTTACCATAAATTGAGATATAAGTTGGATCGAACTGCACATGGTGTGCGAATTTTATTATAATCGGTTAAGTGGTTTAGGAGTCCATTGAGGACAAACATTGTGACACGAGATTTATATATATTAAGATATGCCAAAGCGTGAATGTTTATTATGTTATGCTTTTGACTTACAACGGCTAGACAGATTTTCATTAATTTTAGCACTGTAAGTTTAATTGAAACTTTGGAGAAATACGTAAAACTATCCGGAGCATAATGTTTTACACGCTGGTGAAGCCGTGGGCAGCAAACAATATAATTAATATATTAATGAAATAAAGACTGCACCTTTCCCAATTTGGCGAACAAAATAAATCATAATACAAAACCTTTTTCCGAAGTCCTTTACGAAATTTTCTTCAAGAAAATTTCATCTCCGTAGTATTTTCTTAGATTACTATCGTAAATTTTGACAACGAGGAAATCGACGAAATTAGATAGCTTGGAACCGAAGACATTAAGCTTGTACCCAACATATTCCACGAATATAACTTCTTTACCTTCTATTTCAGTATTTCTATGCTTTACGATTTTCAATATCGAAAAGCAAATACGTTTCTAGATTTAGTTTCATTTTGTCTCAGATCTCTTCATTTTGTCAAATTGGAAGAAGGCATAGAATTTCTCTACACATATAACAAATACACGTTGACTATAGACACAAACGACTACAACGGTGCGTAGCCAATCGTAGGATTTCAAAATCTTAGAGCCACTTGCACGTTCCCGGCTGACATTTAATATTGAGTTACTGTCAAATATAAGGTGATTTAGCCCTAGATAAGCGCTAACTCGGTGTTAAATACTTAACCCAGGATCGTGCAAAAGGCCCTTAAGTTCGTAGGTATATTCGCAAGTAAGACGACCGGCTAACCTACACTCAAGACCGACAAACAATAACTGGTTTAAAAAAAATAAAAAATGTGGCAAAATACAAAATTAACTATAGTGTACAGTTAAATTTCCCCAAGTGTATTGTACAACACCATACCAGTTTTATAATACAGAAGACGTTTAATATTTTCACAACTAGACTTCGTGAAACGAAGACAGAACGAGAAGACAGGAAAATTGGCTTTATTTCACATACTAAGAATCTAATATTTTTATAAAGGACTGTTTTTAAGAGTAAGTTATATTATAATTAAAAAAATACCGCCTCGTTGGTCGAGTGGCTAGCGTACACGCGTAACTACATCGATTAACCGCGAGGCTCGGTTTCGATTTCCGACAGGGGTAGGCATTTGTGTGATAAGCATTTAGATGTCTGCATTTCCGTTTCTGAGTTTTAATTAAATTTATCCTGGTACCTATTTAAGTATTTCTATGTATTACAATCGTTGACTAACACCCATATCACAAGCAAATAATTTGCTTATTTTCGGGTAAGATTTGATTTGTGTAATTTGTCCAGAAACATTTATTTTTAATAGGCCCATGTCCACTATTACGTCTAAAAGTAATTTCTTTAAGGATTTTAAATGGCATAAAAAACGAGTAAGCACACGGTCATTCTGAAAAGAGAGGATCGTGGCCTAGACACCGTAGACGTATAAAGGTGCGCCGCTATCCTTTGAACAAGATGCTACAAATATTATGTAAGTCTACCCGACTAGAGTAGCCGGTTTAGCTTTAACCACTTAGCTTTAAGCACTTTACCATAAGTGGTATTGTTGGTAATTACCAATTTAACCTACGCTCGCCTCTAATGAGCTGCTTGATAGGAGGAGGAGATTGGAGATTGGGGTTTTTACAAAAATAATGAATTTTCTTATAAAAATATATTATTTGTAACAATGAAATCCGAGAAAGAGTGGGATTGAAAGAAAGTCTTGGTGTTAAAATGAGCAAGGGCATGCTCTGCTGGTTCGGTCATGTGGAAAAAATGACATGAAAGATTGACAAAGCAGATGTACAATGCGAATGTGGATGGATGTAGGTACCTGTTAAGTCCAAAGTTGACATCCTACGATCAGATTGCTCGGATATTATCCAAGGGCGGTGTCAGGACTCTTCGAAACCGGCGTGTTTGTATTAAAAGGGCAATGAATGTGAAGGAAGCCAGACAGGTTTTTTAGGATCGTGAGGTTTGGCAGTAGATACTCTCTGCCTACCCCTTTTCTTTCCTTATTATCCCTTTTTCATTGCGATTATTAATAATGACCGTAATCAGAAATGCACATATATTTCTCTAAAGTTATAGTTTCAATTGAAGTTATTTAAATATTCTTTTCAATCGAAGCTCTTAATAAAACGTTTTTCAATCGAAATTAGCTTTAAAATAAAATATAAATGAAAAAATACACCTTTTCATTAAATTCAAGAATTGTGTCAACGATATCTGTGAAATAGTTTTGAAAGCGCTTAAATATTTTTGTTTTTGATCATCAAAATATATCCAACTTTTAATCGAGTTTTAGAGCAATTTGAATATCATGTAGTATTATAATTTCCCTTTGATTGGCCACGATAAATGTTTAAAACAAGATGTTGCTTGCTGCTTCGTCCTCTTAATAAAGTTACTTAATCCTCCTCCGGGAACATTTAGATAACGGTACAAAAAGTAGCTCTCTCTAGTCTTTACCTTCAAAGTCAAAACACGAAACATACCATGGGTCTGCTGTGACGTGAAAAAAGGGCAAGCAAACAAACAGACTTTCGCATTTATAATATTAGTATGAATTAGTATCTTCGCGCGCATATTCCCGAAGAGGTAGGCAGAGGCACAACCAGGGTACCCACGACTAGCCGAAGACACTAAGTCCCACATTGTGACAGGTGGCAAGCCTATCGCCAACCGGGCACATATCCAATCCCGAGCAGTTTTTTTATATTAGAAAATTGGTAAAACCCAATTTTCTTTTTGTTGCCCGACCAGGGATTCGAACCCGGGACTTCATGCAGTCAAGTCCAACAACTGAACCGCTAGACCACAGAGGCGGCAATTAGGATGAATTCATTTGGACAATTTGTCAGTACCTACCAGGCCTTATGCCATTTTGAGTCAGATATTAATAATAATCTATTAATAATATAATAATTAATAATAATATCGCCTCTGTGGTCTAGCGGTCCGGGTGTTGCACTTGACTGCATGAGGTCCCGGGTTCGAATCCCGGGTCGGCCAACAAAAAGAAAATTGGATTTTTCCAATTTTCTAATTACAAAATGTTGGTCGGGATTGGAAATGTGCCCGGTTGGCGATAGGCTTGCCACCTATCACATTTTGGGACTTAGTGTCTTCGGCTAGTCGTGGGTGCCTTGGTTGTACCTCTGTCTACCTCTTCGGGGATATGGGCGTGAAGATACTTTACTTTACTTTATATTAATAATAATCAATGATAGCAGATGTTCCTTTGTTATAAAAACAACATATATTCTGTGCCGGACACACTCACAAAATGACGACAATGGCTAAGTTATCACAAACATACGTCATTTAAATAAAATAACTTAATAAATACATCCACTTTTATTAATCAAAGCTCTTAATGAAAGGTTATCAAGCGAGATTAACTTCAATTTTCCAAGTCATGAATGAATGAATAAAATACGCGTTTTCATTAGTGTAGTGCAATCGAGAATTGTGTCAACGATATCTGTGAAACGGTTTCATTAGAGCACGTGATTTTGTGCTTCATGAAGGGGATTTAACATGCAATATTTTATTATTGATTTGGCTTTTTATTTACACAGTTTTTGAAACTAAACCCAGAGTCGGATTAAGGGCCTATAGGCAATACAATATTTGGGCCCATTTTTTTAACTACTCTGACTGACTAAATCAGGTGATGTATTATTTTGCAGTCCACCTACTCGCTGCGTTCCGAATTTTTGGTGTATGTAAAAATCTTCAAACACGGAGCACACTAAAATTTTTTTCAAATTCAGCTTACAATCGCAAAACTCTCGTATTGTAATTAACATGCCTTTTATTTTGAAAGTTTCGGAATTATTACGCTACAAAATTATTATCACGCTACGGAAGCTTACAGAGTGCACCCAACGAATCGGGGATTTCCTCATCGTGAATGAGGTAATGAAGTCCAGTTGCGATCCGCAGGATTATATTAGTTCCAATATTAGTAGATGGTTCAATTGTCACATGCGTTGAAAAAAGAATAGTATTGTTTACTATCATTTTTGATCTCTAAAAATTTTTTTGCGACATGCAGTGAGCCCCTTTCGATCCTGGGCCTCTAGCCAGTTGCCTACTCTGCCTTAAAGTTAATCCGGCTCTGACTAAACCAAATCAAACTGAGGCGTGTTTTGGAATGTCAAAATAACTAGTTATAGTATTTGTACACTAAAATACTAAAATAAAAACTGTATAAATTTGTATTTCTGTATTTGTATTTTCGTATGTCACAAATTGAATGATACACATAAACGACTGTAGCTTTAGCTTCGGCCGTTTTCGACGTTTCGACATTTCGACGACTATTTCGTTCAATGTTTTATTTATATTGATCACCTCACTATATATTCAACATTTAAATTTTATATGAAACGTGTACTTTTTAAAACACAAAAAGTATATTGATAATATGAATTTTATACCAGACAAGTAAATGACTAGCAAGAAGACAAATTTACTAATGATAAAAAATACAAAATTTCTTTTTTTCCCGGTTCGGGCTTCTTCGCATCACCCTTCTTGCCAGGCAACTCGTAAAAGGCGAGGCTTACCGTCACTCATACCATGACATCTGACAACGTAGAGTTTCGCAGCGACTCGCCGGATTGGTACCACCGCTTTACCTATTCCTGCCGCCATAACGTCAGTGCTTGTTGTTAACCTGTTGCGGTTCAAAGGATAAGGTAGCCGCTAAACTAACTTTTTCTTGAGGCGTAATATTCCGTCCGGCCTCAGTTTGTCAACGCACCATTATAACTTTTGGTGTCTCTAAGCAGCACGAATTCCCCACCACCACGAAATTGTTTGCCTTCCAATATTATAAAAAAAACGACACAATAGATGTCAATAATGTGATTTTCTTGAAATTTTATATTTTCAATATACAATAGCAATATGTATTAATTACTGGCTTATCTGTGTTAATTAAATTAATTTAAACATATTGTACATTATTCATATTGATTTAAGTTACTAAGGTATTCAGTCTATGTTATATTAGATTTATTGATCAATACTAAATAATTGGTTACCAATTCCAAGAAAGCATGCGATTATATTCGGTTTGTTACGTTTACATCTAAACGGATCAATCGATTGTAATGAATTTTAGCATAGATATAAATGAGGCGGTGAAGACATAAGCTTCCTATTATTCTGGTTTAACAACGGTTTCCCGCAAGAGAACTAAACAAACTAATACGAGCTACCGCAAAGCCGCGACCAACAACTAGTATTTTATAGACACTGTAATTTATTTGTATTGTACTTTATGGATTACCAATAATATACAACATTAACATTTTTTTAGTTTAAACGCGTCAGTTTATGAGGCCGAAATTTAAAGATTCATTTGTAAAACAGTTTGGGAAATAAAGATTGGTATTATTGTTTTAATATTGTTTGAACAGTAAAAATGTTTTAAACACAAAAAACCTACACTTTATTAAAAACATGTTTTTTTACTGGAAATCAGTAGAAAAATAATTAATAAATCTAATGCGAAAGTAGGTTTGTTTGTTCTTATTTCACGTCGCAGCGAAGCAATGTTATGAAAAAAAATGTGTGGAGATAGATATAAGGCTACATAGTGACAAGGGCTACTTTTTATCCCAATATCTAAACTGATTTTCAAGGAAGATCTAAAGAACTTGGATACAAGAGATAAGTCTAGGGTAATACGTACATAATAACATGTAGTTAAACTATATGGGGTTGCAATGATTTATTTAAACAAATATTTACCGACCCTGTATTAGGTCATCCATATCACAAATCACTTTATGTAACACAATTGAGTTGATCGTCAGTTTGTTTATTCACCCACGTAAGGTCAGCAGATTTGGACGGTGCAATGCCGACGCTGCTTTAGATATAACTAAATAGTTCTGAACCAAAACGTTGGCAGGTTCACAAGTGAAACTAGGACCGTGACGTATATTTGTATGTTAGAGATTCTGTACTATAAAGGTCACATTTTTAAGATGAAGAGTTTGATCACTTTTTTATTAGATATGAAGGCCAAGAGTATTCATATTGATATAATTTAATTATTAAATATAAAATGATTATTGCTATAATTCTGGTCCTGATCCTCAGCATTCAGACTGCTTTGCCAGGATTCAGGAACTTGTTAAACGTGAATCAATTTGTTTGCCTCTAACACAGTGACGTAGTATGTAAAACGTGTTGGTAGAGTTTAAAAATCTGGGTGATGATGCAATGTTTCATCACCTATTATGTATGACAACAGTAGTTGAGTATGATACGCGCGTTAGTTATTTGATTCTCCCTCATGAACCCGTTTAGATATCGGGATAGAAAGTAGCCTATGTCACTTTTTTTTATGATATTGGAAGGCAAACAAGCAGACGGATTTCCTAATGGTAAGAAATTCACGCCGCCTAGAGATACCAAAGGTGGTAATGGTGCGTTGCCAACCTGGGGTTGGGATGTTAGGCCTCGAACAAATGTAAGTTTACCGGCTACCTTACCCTCCGAACCGGAACACGTCATAACGTTATGGCGGCAGGAATAGGTAAGGCGGTGGTACCAATCCGGGCGAGTCGCTGCTAAACTCTACCACCTAGTCAGAATTCACGGTGTTAGTGACGGTGAGCCTTTGCTCGCCTTTTACGAGCTGCCTGGCAAGGAAGGCAGATGGTCTATTCTACAAAGGAGCCCGGATCAATACGGGGAAAATCACTGTCACTGTCCATACTTACTCCTATCTCCGCATACCAAAATTGTATCACAACATCACACTGTTGTGCTTTACGGATAAACAAACAAATATGTACGCAAGTGTATGACCTCATACTGGCGAACGCAAACGCCCCCCATTAAATGGACAGTCGATATGCGGACGGTTGCAAGGAGCCGCACTGAATGCAGACTGCCTCCGATCGGCCGCTTCGGAAATTTATGGAGGAAGCCTATGTTCAGCAGTAGGTATACGTCCTGCAGCTGATATGATGATGATGATTTCTAACATTAGCATACATAATTCCACTACAAATGTGTGATGATGTTTCATATCCTTTCACTATACATCGAATTATAATATCTTTCTTGATCAAGATTTCCAAATACGATTTTATCGTCATTACTTATTTCAGTTTTAACCTAAGAACTCATAGAGCGGTTTTTGTCCGCGCCCGCGGCGGTTGCGGGCCGGCAGGTTCTATAGAATGTAGATTTATATGTAAAAAGTAAGAGCACATTTCACGACGCGTTTTACACCCGCAGCGTCAGCGGATATTTGCGGTTTCCGCGGCAGCGGTCGCCCGCCCGTAGGATCGTACAAGTTTACGAGCGATTATTTCAACCGCGATAGCTATTTGACCGCACAAATTAGCGGTCTCGTGAAATTCCGCGGCCGCCGTGGGCGCGGGTAATAGCCGCTCCGTGTGATCTCAGCCTTGCAGAGAAATAAAAAACACAAATAAGGGTAATTGAATGGAACTGCCTAAAGCCTTAATTGGCAATTTGGACGAAATGTTCGACATTTTTTGATATTGTAACTAAAAATTCCTTAAAGTTACGTGGGTGGTGATGGAAATCATTCAGTTATTTTGGGTATTTTATTTGTTTGAAAACTGAGTTACGCTCGCAGTTACGCAATTATTGCATTGAGATTACATAATACAAATCCGCTTTCCGCTATCTGTCCGTATGTATGCTTAGATTTTTAAAACTACGTAACGAATTTTGATGCAGTTTTCAAAACAGAGTGAATTAAGGGGAAGGTTTATATGTATAATAAACTAGAAGTAAGTCTACCCGTGAGAAGCTGAGACGGACTGTTCATAAGTTTATTATTACGCCAATTACCTTAACCTATCTACAGTTAGAGATAGGCCTACTGAAGTGTGGTTGCTACGATATTTTTGGAAATTATAATAAAATTACAGTGATTGTATGGTAACTGACTTAATTAGCGCTATCACTAATCTAAGATACATTATTGAAAATGGACGTCAATCAACCTCGTATTAGTTTGTATTAGCGCCATCTATTTTCTTTTATCGGGAAATTTATGTAGTTTGTTTTCAGATCCATTAACATACGATCCTTTTTTAACAGACTCGAAAAAAGGTGGGTTAACATCACGATCCGATAAGGTATAATAAAACTAATGTGTGTATCGACCGCATGCCTGCAAACTATTTTTTTTATAACATTGGAAGGCAAACAAGCAGACGGATTTCCTGATGGTAAGAAATTCACGCCGCCTAGAAACACCAAAGGTGGTAATGGTGCGTTGCTAACCTGAGGCCGGGATGTTAGGCCTCGAGCAAAAGTAAGTTTACCGGATACATTACCCTTCAAACCGGCACTCGTCATGACGTTATGGTGGCAGGAATAGGTAAGGCGGTGGTACCAGTCCGGATGAGTCGCTGCGAAACACTACCACCTAGTCAGATATCACGGTGTTAGTGACGGCAAGCCTATGCTCGCCTTTTACGAGCTGCCTGGCAGGAAGGCAGATGGTCTATCCTACGAAGGAGCCCGGACCAAGACTGTGTGTGCGCCGATGAACAAGTGAACTTGTCGGATCAAAACTTTTATTGGATTCGTCATTTTTGAATTGGACATCAAATGCGGGCTACTAATTGCACTACTTGCCAGTAGCAGCTCAGCTGTCAATCGACACGCTAGCCGCATAAACCGCCAAATAACTGAAAGTCTGAACCCAAGTTGACAACCGTCTATATAGTAGCGCTACTATTTACGTTACTTAACGATTAAAAAAATAAGTCCCTAAGCACACATGTCTGATTTTTCATCAAGCCAAATTTTTTGCTTCTTTTACAGGAATCTATTAGTTTAACAGCATTTAGACGGTTTTTCCTGTGTAGGTTGCAGATTTATGAAAAACATGACCGTTCCCTTCAACTTTTCTGTGGATTATCCGCTCCGTTAATAATAAAAAGGTTGCCATGTATCTGAACGTTTGTAATACAATACACATCTGTTGCAGGCTGCAGCTTACTAACATAAGCTATTTTTTTAACAGCCAGCAACTCTTACATAAAAGAACACACCTGATGATGGTTTCTTGCGTTTATTCTTTTACGCAGTTTATAGCCAAAACCGAGACGCCATATTTCAATTACCTACTACTCAGAAATTTAATTTAACAGTGTTTAATATCTAAAAATAAAAAAGGCAAAGGATCTAATTAGCCTATCTAAATATTTATACCTTAGAAATTGCGAAACGGTCTAACCTTGTTTCTTTAGTGATGTAATATTTTCTTTAGTGAAGAAAACAAGCAGATTTTCTTGGTCCTGAGAAATTGTCACGAACATATATATCTTTAGGCATAACATTTTACGAGGTAGGTAGAGAGTGTCACGATCCTCGCAGACCTACCCAGCCTCCTTCACATTCATTACTCCTTTCATGCAAACATGCTGGCTTCGGAGTCTCTTCATACCACCCTTGGATAGTCCCGAGCAATTACATTTGGTTGATTACATATTGAGAAGAACATTCACGTACATAGTCACAAATTGTTGGGCCAGATGTAGCGAGTTTGATAATAGGAATGCCCTAGTATCAAGAGCTCGACCTGCCCGCAACCTACTTGGCGAGCTGACCGCAAATATCACAGTGCGAGCCGACAGACACGTGAACTTTTACGATGTTTGATCACATCTCTTAATAGCTGCATATATTTTCGAGGTCATTTAATGGTCATTGGGCCAAAGTGTTGATCCAAAGTGTAAAGTCCGAAAATGTTTCACAAAATCAATTAACTGTAAATAATATTTTTTTAAAGTAATGTATTTTTTAATGGTCATTGGGCCAAAGTGTTGATCCAAAGCGTAAAGTCCAAAAACAAATTCAATTAACTGTAAATGATTTTTTTTTCAAAGTAATGCTTTTTATATGATAGGTAATCGACCAAGCACATGGGTCTACAGATGGTAAGAAACAACCATAGCCTATAGACGAAAATAGATGGTACGTCGTTGTACTGGGCCAGGATGTTAGATATATTGTGCAATGTCTAGGGAAGAATCCTCCGGAGCGGAGGGCAGAGAACCGACAGTTAACCAGATGACCGAGTTATGATGGCGGCAAATAATGCCAGTGGATCCCTACCTAGACAACTTGCTGCACAGCATTCTAGTACAACAATACCGCTACTGATTTTCATTTTAACCAGTGCTCTCATATTACGACCTGTATGGCAAATGGCCTATTCTACTCAGCGGACCCGGACCAACTTGAGGAAAATGTTATTATAAAACTAAAATAAAGAAAGAAAAAACATAAAGTATGTCTATAGCTATTTTAAGCTCAAAATGAACCTCTATTTTCCTTGAACATCATGCATGAATGAATGGAACGAATTGATTGGCAATTAACACATAATTATTGTCCGAGGGTTCTTATGAGAAGAAGTTTATTTTAATTCAATATTCATAGACAAAAGAACGTACAGTACTACCATTTAAATTATGCGCTTCAGCTTTACACTTTTTACTCTTTTAACACGTTTATTTTTAAACTAACTGACCTAATCTAAATTTAAGCGACATGATTAGTTATATGTCATAGCAATTCTTTATAGATATCTTTAAAATACATTCGGATTTCCGAAGCTTGACGAATAAAGCCGAAACGTATAATTTAAATTATACTACTATTAATAGGGATGGCTTGATTTATATATTTTGTATATAATAACATTTTCTCTTATATTCCAAACTTTCAAGTTGCCTAAGACGAGTCGCAAACCCCGCTCGCTTGTAACAAAACAAAGAAATATCTGGAAGCATTCGTACAAAAACGTTGTATTTACTCTTAAGTCCTGAATGAAATACAAAAGGTTCCAATAGAATTAAAGCTTTCCCGGATATCGCTCCAAATGCGGAACTTCGATGCCAACTTCTGATGACGTTAAATCCGGGATGATTCGAACCATAGAGGCTTTCTTTTTACTGCTTATTTATTCTAATAATGTGAACGGTAATATATTATCATAAGAATAACATTCTCCAAATAACTTGAAGTAATTTAGAGAATCTTATCCGAGGGTGGTGTCAAGAGTCTCCAAATCCGGCGAGTTTGTAAGTATGAAAAGGATAATGAATGTGAAGGAAGCTAGACAGGTTTGTCAGGATCGTGAAGTCTGGCACTCGATACTCTCTGCCTACCCTGTAAGGGACTTGGGGTGAAGATATATATGTATGTAACTTGAAGTGATGGTAGGATTTGGCATAGAAAGGGACAATATCAACGTCTGATAAAGGAACAAACTATGTATATTTATATAAATTTTTAAAAAACGAAAAAAATTCCTTATAACTTTTCGTCTCAAGCCTACGAATGCTTTTACCATTTGAGTGAGTGAGTGAAGTTTTTAATTCCTTTTTTTACCGTTAACGCGGGTAGCTATGTCTTATAGAAAGACAGTTCTGAGTATCTACTGAATGAATTTACCGTTACAGATGAAATTCACATTTATAGTGGCCATAACTTTAGTTTCTCTGGAGGTATTTTTAGTTGCCCTTTCCTTGGGTTAAATTTTTATACATTTTAAAGAAAGAAAAAAGCTAACTAACTTAGGTATTTGATTATTTTTAGTGAATTCAGATAATGTACTAGGTATACAATACAGGTATACATGCATATAGAACAACAGTGTAGTTATAGGGCATAGCTGTGTTTTTTCACTTATATATTATATTTATATGTTTCATAGATAAAACATAAAAAAGGAATCAAAATTTTAAGAACGATGGGTACAAGTATGAGTACAAAATCTACTTATTTACATTTCAATAATTGTGACACCGACATTGTGTTTCTTTTCTAGAAATTTCTAGCACGGAACATTGTAGTTGTAGCTATAAAGTAAAACTTAGCAGTTCGAATAAGACTCGAGCCAACGTGTTAGCGACTTCGGAACAACTTATTATTAATAACAGTTATCAACAATTACTTAACGGCAAAACTTAACGAAAGTTCTGTTTGGAGAACCCCATAAAACAATAACATCTGTGCTGGTAGCAAACTTTACAAATGATAATCATAATAATAAATATTTGGAATAACATAAATTCGGTCTATATTGTCTTTTTGTTCGACATAAGGGTGGATACACACAAGTTTCGCGAACCTTGCGAACGCAAGAGGCGTTCCGCGGACCTTGAACGATATGCACTAGTGTGTATGTACCTGCTTGAACCTGTACTGTGCAACGATGCAAGCAGGTAGTTTTTGATAAAGACGTCTATGGTTGATTGATTTTTACACTTCTTGAGATTACAACATAATAAAATGAATGCTATACTAGAGTCTACGCTGATGACGCCATGATTACATAAAGGTTGATCGAACACTGCTTAGTAAAGCAGAACAGATTTTTTGCAACTGCAAATTTCTAATAGCGCCCAAATTTTAACGTACTGCAGGTTTGCTGAATGCGGGAGGTTTGCGAACCCTAACAATAGTGTGTACTTACCCTAACATAGAAAACAGGCAAATAACACCGGCTCACACTAGTTTCTCACATAACAACAGATATATCATATACTCCATTAATATTAGAGATTGAGTACGATGATGATACCTATACGTTTTTTACAGCAAAATTTATGAGAGTTAAGTGAGTACTTAAATAAATATTTATAGGTCCCATGTTAGCCCTGAGCTTCTAGAATTTATGTCATCTATTTTACTATCTAGCTGAAGCAAGCGCCTATTTCTTTGACACTAAAACCGTGACCTTAACTAGATAGTAAAGTGTCGCGACAATTCATTCGGATTTGTGGTACCACCTTGGATTTTCGTCTCCAACCTCAACGTTAGTGCTCGCCACAGTCGTATTCCGGTCTTAAGGCTTGGAAAGGCGGTATAATTAAATTTAACATTGGAGCTTTAAGTCTGCAACGCACCATTACTATTTTTGGTATCTATTTCGGTATATCGGTATGTCAAGAAAATGGTACACTTAACCTTAAGCGTTAGTTTACTGGTTACCTTGTCCTCTAAACACAACAATGCAAGTATTATGGCAGTAGAAGATAGGAAGATTACATCAAATAGCGATTATGTCCAGAAACGATGGAAGGTTGAATTAATTATTTGTTTTTATTTTAATGATATTAAAAGTCAAACAAGCACACGGATTTCCTGATGGTAAGAAATTCACGCCGCCTAGAGACACCTAAGGTGGTAATGATGCCTGCCAACCTGAGACCGTGATGTTGGGACTTGAGCAAAAGTAATTTTATCGGCTACCTTATCCTCCGAACCAGAACAAGTCTACAGCAAGCACTGACGTTATGGCAGCAGGAATGGCAAGGCGGTGGTGCCAATCCGGACTAGTTGCTGCGAAACTCTACCACCTAGTCAGATGTCACGGTGTTAGTGACGGTAAGCCCATGCTCACCTTTTACGAGCTGCCTGGCAGAAAAGTAGGTGTTCTAATTTGTAAAGGGGCCCGGTCCAACACGGGATTATAAAATAAAAGATAAATAGAATTAATGTGCAATAGAACTGCAAAAACCGACTCTAACTACTTCATTGGATATTACATCGCGATTTGTATAATTAATTTTTTAAGATATCAAACGATTCGTTATGGTCACACACATCTTTATATATATAATTCTTCTGTGAGTGTGCATGTCACTGAACTCCTTCTAGACGACTGGACCGATGTCGATGAAACTTTTTGTATGTGTTCTAGGGAATTCGAGAATGGTTTAGATTCACAATTTGGTCCACTGGAAAATGATTTATTTAATTAATTTTTTAATAATAAGTAGTTGTTGATTTTAGAATGTTTCACATCGGATCCGACAGACTGCGCTACTGTCTAAGCATTAATATCAAGCGATACGACGTTTGCTGGGTCAGCTAGTATTTTATAAACATCCTAGGTACTGATAGATTTTAACATAATAGTGCATGATTATTAGCCAAGTAATAGCCTTACAAACATACAAGACAAGACAAATATTAAGAAAAACATACAAGTACAAAACCTCCACCTTTTTTTAAATTTGATTAAAACATTACATTATTTCACTAATGGGTAATAGGGTTGTAATATTCCAGGTTTAAAAATAGAACACTTACCATTAGTTCTCTTCGTAGCTTATCAAGTTCATGAGCAGATGGCGGTACTGGTTGGACTCTCCCTCTCCTTAGTTCCTCCAACTGCCTCGTCAGCTCTTCCACCTTGGCCACAGCCACGGATAACTCCTTTTCCTTTTCATTGAACAACGCCCTTATCGATTCCAGGTCACTAGCTGTAAAAGATAGATAAGGTAAGTCTTCATTAAATAATGCTAATCTAACAATTCATTGTTTCATTTGCATTTAAATATAACTTAAAGTGGATGTACAGTCGCCTTTAAATATTCATTCTAATTTACTAAGTGGTATGGTCCTACCAAGACTCGTTAAAATGGTATCACCGCGTTATTACGTCCTGCAACCATAACGTCATTAAACACTGTTTCATGTTTTTTTTTTAATGTGCAGATTTACTGCCTTTATAATTCAATTACTATTATGGTATAAGACAGCATACAAGGAAGCGACTCTTCCGATGGTAAGATACAAATGTCTATAATAGATACCGAAGAAAGTATTAAAGTATCGTTATTGAAGTTGTCGACTACTTTAGCTTCCAGCACGGTATACTGCTACTCGTACAATGGAAAACATAGCACTATTGTGGCAGGAATAGGGAAGACGGTGATATCAAAACTTTACAATTTGGAAATGTTTAAGTTCAATAATGGGATAATCCTGGAACGTTAATTACTAGATGACAACCAGAACAAAACGGGGTAATGAATATTTAAAAGATGTGTACATATAAGTAATTAAACTTCTTTATTAGCTGAATACGTATGTTACGTTAACTAATAACAATCACGATACGTTTTAAGCATACATAGATACAAAGTACATACTTTGTTAATTGTACAATGCTTTTAACTCGAAGGAAATTTACCTAATTTTTTTAAATTAGAAACTCAAGTTTGACAGAGGAAATAAATATTCGTTTAATTTATTGGATATTTATTAGTTTTAGATTAGAAATTTAAATTTTAATGGGATATATTTTGTTGACTGTACAATACTTTTAAGTCTTTAGAAACTAGTCACGTAATATTAGCAGGATTGCAAATGGTTTAGTTGGCTCTGTTAGCAGCCAGTACAAAGGAAAATCGAATATTTACCATTGCAGAAAATGCAAATGATAATTTTGTATAAGCATTTCGTTTATAGAAACAGAATTTCCTTTGTGTTGGTGTAGCTAGCCAAGAAACTACAAGTTACCGTGACAATTAAAAGTAATATTATTTCAATAACACAATTTTTGGAAGGGGTAAAAACTCCTAAACTCGCGTCAGGACACGCGACCTGATCGAAAATACGTAAGACGGCGCAGAGCGCTTGCGCGAATGTTCGTGTTGTCATGTTTGTGTACGATAGCGCAATAAATGAATATTGTATTCTACCACATAAATGATCGTACTTCCATACTGATAATTAAAGCAAAATTATTCCTTAACCATTCCAAAATATTAAACATGAACAACGTTTATATTCAAGTCTTCACTTTTGCCGGCACTCCCGGAGTGCAACCCGCCGTTTTTTTATGATAATGGAAGGCAAACAAGCAGACGGATTTCCTGATGATAAGAAATTCACGCCACCACCATTGGTGGTAATGGTGCGTTGCCAACCTGAGGCCGGAATGTTAGGCCTTTAGCAAAATTAAGTTTACTGGCTACCTTACCCTCCAAGCCAAAACATGTCAACGGCAAGCAGTTCTGTGGCAATTCTGTAGCACACTTACTAAACTAATGTTGTCGTTATCTTCTATAGCAATATATAATAAGCAATAGAAAGAGACGAAACATGCTTAGCGCTATCAGATTAGTTTTTACGTAACATTTCTATAGAGGTTTAATCTGTGCCTCGGAATACGTTACTAAAAAAACGAATTGTTGCATCCTGACTAATTTAATGTAGGTACTTATGTAAAATATTCCATCTCTTTTGTTCGAAAAAGATATGCTGTCTAAAATATGTTTAGTAAGTGCTTAGCAAAATCACCACTAATACGACCTTATTGCACTCACAATAAAGTAGCAATTCGACGTAAACTGTCATAAGTAATAAAATAATAATGATGAACTTGCAGATTTGCAGATAGGTCGTTAATAGCTGCATTTATCTCAGTTAGTTTCTGATAATGAATTTTGCAATAAGTTGTTTGATATGAACAAAACCTATTCGATCCGAAAGTGTAAAAACGATGCTTAACCTTTTTCTTGTTGGAAGTTGTCCTAATCATAATCACTAATTAAGACGTTTTATGACGGCTATTGTGATATCGTATAATTGTTAAGAAATAAAATGTTTTGGACATCGAGAGAAAGCGACAAAAGGCATTATTGCGTTATTTTATTCGGAAAATCATTTTTAATAATTTAGATCTTAATATTTCTGAAATAAGAATGGAACATCGCACTACTTCCCGGGGAGTACCTTGTAGGTTTTGATTTTCTTTTTTTTTTCCCGTGTTGGTCCGGGCTCCTTTGCAGAATAGACCATCTGCCTTTCTTGCCAGGCAGCTCGTAAAAGGCGAGCATAGGCTTATCACCACTAACACCGTGACATCTGATTAGGTGGTAGAGTTTCGCAGCGACTCGCCCGGATTGGTACCACCGCCTTACCTATGACCTGCCGCCATAACGTCATGACGTGTTCCGGTTCGGAGGGTAAGGTAGCCGGTAAACTTACTTTTGCTCGAGGCCTAACATCCTGACCTCAGGTTGGCAACGTACCATTACCATCTTTGGTGTCTCTAGGCGGCGTGAATTTCTTACCGTCAGGAAATCCGTCTGCTTGTTTGTATTCCTATAATATTAAAAAAAAAGAAAAAAAACCTTGTAGGTTTTGATTTTCTTGCGAGTTTGCGAAAATTTGCGTCATAAAAGCTTGTATCTTTTGATTGCGTGGGCACAGAAGTTAGATTTTGTTCACAGGACCAAGCGACAGCTGACCTGAGTATTCAATATAAATTTCAGCTTGACACCTCCAAGCGTTTCCGAGAAAAAGGGTCTTGACAGACGAACAAAGTAATCTTATAAGGATTCTGTTATTTCCTTTCGAAGTATGAACCTGAAAATATGAAAGATGAAAAGCGACATCGATCTACTTTATTCAAAATTAATAGAAGTTAAAACGCAATTTAGACTAGAAAAATACGCGATGGCACAGCTTGAACGAACAGCTGCGACCAATTTAAAAGCTTCAAGGGAAATGGTTCCGACCTTTCAATTACAGAAGACAATAAAGAGTTCTATCTGCGAGGCGAGTTAGAATCTGTGATCAAATGCAGCGCCGCGACTTGATAAAGGCAGTGAATATATAGCCCTATATACCCTTTATTGCAGATAACTGAATACATCTTGGCCAGTTTACTTTGGATCTGAATTAAATTTTTGAACCTCGCGTTGGTTGAGCGGTTAGCGTATACGCCTAATGCCACTAATTTTCCGCGATTCTCAGGAGCATCCCGGACAAGAACAGTCCTTTGTGCGTGTTTGTGTTGGTCCGGGCTCCTTTGCAGCATAGACCAGCTGCCTTCCTGACAAGCAGCTCGTAAAAGGCGAGCATAAGCTTACTGTCACTAACACCGTGACATCTAACTAGGTGGTAGAGTTTTGCAGCGACTCGCCGGGATTGGCACCATCGCTTTAACTATTCCTGCCGCCATAACGTCAGTGCTTACCGTTGGCGTCTTCCGGTTCGGAGGATAAGGTAGCCGGTAAACTTACTTTCGCTCGAGGCCCAACATCCCGGACCCAGGTTGGCAACGCACTATTACCACGTAAATTTCTTAGCATCAGGAATTACCGCGTGAATTTCTTACCATCTGGAAATCCGTCTGCTTGTTTACTTTTCAATACCATAAAAAAAGATAAAATAGCAAACAAGCACATGGCTCTCAAGACACCACAGACGTTGTAGGTCTTGTGGCCGAGGTGTTAGGGCTATTGTGCAAAAGTAACGGCCTTCAGACCGGAACAAGTCAGTCACTAAGGCGGCAGAAATAGATAAGGCGGCGCGTCCCTACTCGGACAAGTTGCAGCACACTCCACCACTGGTGGTATTGTTGGTAATGACCTATTCAACCTATACTCGAGCTACCTGGCATAGAGGCAGATAATTTATTTTACTCAGCGGACCAAAACAAGGAAAGCTAATTTTGGAATGTTTGTGTATTTTCGGGTAAGACCTAGTAATGAAATAAAAAATGTTTTTCTCGAGGAGTGAAGATGAAATTGTATTTTAATATAACTACAGCTTCACAGAAAAGGATAATTTATTAAATTAACCCGAAAACATTTAAAATGAGAGTTTAATATTATTAAACCTAAACTTAAAAAATATAAATTCATCAGGAGCAAAAAAAACATTTTAAAATATAAATGTTTTCCTCTAGTTAATTCCTCTTCTACCAAGAATCCCATAATAAAAAGGCGAACGTTGGTAAGTTTATCACTAGCACCGTAACCAAGAACAGCACTACCGCTACTTATTAGTACTACCGCTTCACCAATTCCTGTCTCCATAGCATCAATGTATAAATGAAAAACCTCAGTAGCTCAATTGGGTATTGTCAGCATGGAATGAAAACTTTGAAGGTTGTGGGTTTAATTCTGTCTAAAGTGAAGTTTATATTCAATATTTCATTACATTTCGTACTTACCCACCAACTGTTGTTCTGCTAAATAAATTATTTTACAAAACGGTATGAAATATAACTTAATAACGGCCCGCCCCGGCTTCGCACGGTTATGAAATATACATAGAAACCTTCGTCTTTAATCACTTTATCTTTTAAAAAAACCGCATCAAAATCCGTTGCGTACTTTCAAAGATTTAGGCATACAAAAAGACAAAGAAACCGACTTTGTTTTATACTATATAGTGATTCTCATGGTTACCAAGTACGCCTACAAGAAAAAAACATAATAATAGTATCAACGCAAACACCTTGACATGATATATTTACATACATACCAGCCGAGCCGATAGATACTGTCCTATCTTAATTAAAAATTTTAATTCTTTTTAATGTCATGTTTGAGAACCTTAAAATAAGAATTAACAAAATTGGCCTATTCGTTCAAAAGTCACGCGAAGAGGGCAATAGCATGAAGCTATAGTCTACTACAAGAGTTTGCACACCTATCAAAGAACTAGTGCCATTTCGAAATAGACGCTCTCTAATGTACCAGCTTCTCTTCACTTATTTTACTGTATTAGAAGAGTACGACCACCATCGCGTTGACAAGAGGATATTCATACTAAAATAATAAATGCGAACGTCGGTCTGTATGTTACACCTTCGGGGCTAAACCGATGAATCAATTTTGACGAAATTTATTAAACATATAGTTAAAGACATGAGTTCAAAGATAAGTTTCTTTTTTCAAAAATAAACCTTAAAGGAGTACAATGATAAAAGAAAAAAAGCATCTTCACGCCCATATCCCCGAAGAGGTAGGCAGAGGCACAACCAGGGCACTAGCCGAAGACACTAAATCCCACAATGTGATAGGTGGCAAGCCTATCGCCAACCGGGCACATTTCCAATCCCGAGCAATGCAGCAATTGGAAAAATCCAATTTTCTTTTGATGCCCGACCCTAGACCTCGTGCAGTCAAGTCCAACAACTGAACCGCTAGACCACAGAGGTGATAAATGAAAGTTATGAAAATCTATTCTACGCTGACAAAGTCGTAAATAACAGCTAGTATAATTACATAATTCCCTTGAACTCAACAAGACGTTTGGAAATCGTTAAAAGTTCTCAGCTAATGACTGGAGGGCCGCAAAAACGTTCACTAATGTTAAGTGAATTTACAAGTGGAAACAGACGGGACTAAGTATTGACTAATATTTGGAATCTTCTTCTTTCTTTGAGTTTTGACCTTCACGTTAGTATTTTTGTTATTCGTCAAGTAGAAATTTGCATCGAATTTTATATCAATTCTGATCAATTATAATTAGTCATCAGTCATAAGTCGTCAGGAAGTCATGTCAGGCTCTTGGGTAAAGCGGCGGCCTCTTTACACAAGTTCATGTAAGGAGATTTGGCGGCAACGAGGAAATACATGATACGCTCATTTCTTCATGATTATTTCATTTGTACACTTTCACTGAACAAAATTGTACAAAATCCCACCAAAATTGACTAATTTCACTCAATATCACACAAAATTCAATAGTTATGAAAAAACTTCGACCATCTTTTCTCTCGATGGCGCCAAAACTCATTTGGAATCTTTGAACTCACATTCACTTCTTGGCGACATGACATTTATTCATTACTACATAGCTTCCACTTGAGGTTTCGTCTGCGAGCTTAAGTATATTTTTTATGAGTTATAGAATATGAAGTATACTGATTTATAAATCATATTCCTGCAAAGTTTCATCTCAATCCGTTCACTAGTTTTTGCGTGTTTTGTATGAATGGTTTTTTTGTGTGTTTGTTACGTGATTACTAGACTAGTAACATAAAAATATTGATGGTTCTTTTTTGTTCACGAATTTGATTACAATCCGACCAGTGGTTTTTGACTTATCCATCCGACTAATATTTAAAATGCGAAATACTTTTCGGACGACAGACAACGAAAGTCTGTATGTCTGTTGCTTTTTCCTCTTTAGTAGAGTTAGATTCTACAATAGAGTGATTATCACATACACAACCTAACACAGAGTTAAATAGTTAACCCATGGACGTGCGAGGGGTATTTAGTCTCGTTATTTGTTTAGACGTTTATTGAAATTCCTCAAGGCTCTTACTTCTTGGGTTAAATCGGATAATGGGTTAAATTAATTATTTAGCTCTAAGATAGATACTAGAAAATAGAGTGGTTATCGCATACAGAAGCTAACACAGAGTTAAATAGTTAACCCATGAATGTGCTAGCGGTTTTTAGTCTCGTTATTTGTTTAGATATTTATTATACTCCTAAAAAGCTCTAACAGATGTTAAAGACGTCTACAGCTTTTTACAACAATTTGTTAAAAGGTCTCTAATGACTAGCAACCGCAAAAACATTGACGTTAAGTGATGTTAGAAGCGGTAAACAAATGGGACATTGACGAGTATTGATTGGTAGACTTGTAAATAAAATTAACTGAAGCATTGGAGCGAAATATTTTTCTATAATTTAGAAAAACAAGAGGATAGATTTTCTGATAAAATGTCGCCTTTACACACCTAAGATATTAAAAATATTTTTTATGTTGTAACATAGGGAAAAGACAGGTCTCTTGATTGTAATACGTTATAATATGTGTAAAATATATATGTTTCAAGTTGTGTCCACGGCTTTGTATGACTGGAAAATTTTTAATTTATTATATCAGCTACCTGTAAGTAAAGTTACGTCAACATCGGGCCAGCTAAAGTAAAAATATTAGGCCTAGAACTTTGACTCAAATTACATAACGTCAAACAGAACGTATCTAAAATCTTTTTCATGAAACTCTTGTTTTTTCTTATTTTCATAACTCAGTGAAAATTTTATATACTGATATACAATATACCCACATTCTGATAAAACTATGATATAAAATTGGATACATTACTTTTTATCACAACAAATATTAATATTTTGAAGCTACATTCTTCACGGCAAATAGTAAGCAAGTATTTTTTAGTCCGTATACAAGAGGCAGGCAAAGGAGCAACCACGACACGCATGTTTAGTTGATGGTTCCACTTAGTTCCAGAACGTGCTAAGTGGCAAACCAATCGCCAATTGGGCACTTATAAATCCTTGGTAACTCTATTTCTCAATCGAACCCAAGACCTTATGTTTTTTTTATGATATTGGAAGGCAAACAAGCAGTCGGATGTCGTGATGGGAAGAAATTCACGCCGCCTAGAAACACTAAGGGTGGTAATTGTGCGCGTTGCCAACTTAGGCCGGGACGTTATGCCTCGAGCAAAAGTAAGTTTACCGACTACCTTATCCTCCGAACCGGAACACGTCATGACGTTATGGCGGCAGGAATAGGTAAGGCGGTGGTACCAATCCGGGTGAGTCGCTGCGAAGTTCTACCACCTAGTCAGATGTCACGGTGTTAGTGACGTTAAGCCTATGCTCGCCTTTATCGAGCTGCCTGGCAGGAAGGCAGATGGTCTATTCTGCAAAGGAGCCCGGACCAATACGGGGAAACAACTAGAACACACAGGCGATCTGTTACACACACACACACCTGTCACGACATAAAATTCACGTTTTTTATTCAGTATTTAACGACAACTTCTGGAAATTTCCATCACTTATTGATTATTTCGTATAACAGAAACGTGACCCGTGTCATCCATAACCTGGTACCAACAAACCTATTTTTGTACCATTACGAATACTAAACGATATTGACTTGTGTATTTTTCCATACAAATCGTTTGTCGAATGATATACTGAGCAATGCAAAGTGTATGATTATTTATCAAATTCTGACAAATTAATGATTTGGAGAACTCGAAATATCAATATTTTCAGGAATATGGTGAAACCATTTCTCATTCTTTCATTCTTTCTTCATTTATGGTGAAACATTTTCTACATTCACTATGATTGAGTTAAAATTAATATTTATTGCTAAAAGTATATTTGAAACAAGCTACTGCTTTTAGGATAACTGATTCCGTCCAATAACACGATGCATTTTCTTTAATGTCTTAAGACCACCATTGTACATTATCTTTCTGAATCTTCTTCCATACCTTATTGCCTGCGTTGGCTGGAAGAAATCACCGACTTGGCGATAAGACCCCCTTTATATTTAACAACAGCAGTTCAAATTTCAGTTTTTAATGTTTTTTTTTATTTTTTTTAATGATATTGAAAGACAAACAAGAATACGGATTTCCTGATGGTAAGAAATTCAGGCCGCCAAAGGTGGTAGTGGTGAGTTGCCAACCTGAGTCCGGGTTTGTATTTGGTGCAGAATAGAGAGTTATTGTATTGTATTATTTGTCAAATAAGGCGGTGGAGTTGTACCTTTTGTGGTTGGTCCCAGATTACAGTTTGAACTAGCGGCGATTTAAATTTAAACTATGATTATTGTGTAAAACTAGCGTCTTTTAAAAAAATCTCTTCATGTCCGTATAATGCACAAGAGGTCACCCCTGATTAGCCACAGACAATAAGTCCCATTATGTGATAGGTGGCAAGCCTATTATCAACCGGTCACAGATCCAATTCTGGGCAACGTTATTTTTTTTAGAAAGTTGCAAAACACATTTTACTTTTGGTTACCCGAACTGGGAACAAACCTCATGAAGACAGATTGTTATTTACTAGTATAAAAAATTTGAACTTCTTGAAGTTTCATGAGTAATAATTTAAAATTAAATTAAAAAAAACTCGGCACAATGACTTAATTTCCCTTTTAAAAGTAAAAAAATCGGCTAATCTCCCTAATTTCACCCCCCACAACTTTTAAACGGCTCAACCGATTTTCATCAAACATGTCTAAGAACACTCGCACATAACTTAGGTTTAATAAAAAAAAACTAAATTAAAATCACTGCATCCGTTCGCGAGTTATTATGCCACAGATAGATAGACAGACACGTCAAACTTATAACACCTCTCTTTTTGCGTCGGGGGTTAAAAAGGAATTTGAACAGGGTTCCAATTCAACTTTGCTTTTTTTGTCTTTTTGTTAAACACTAGTTTTAACCAAACTGAAGCTTCATTCCACTTCAATTCTAAAAACACCCATCAAGTCGATGATACCCTCCAGAACGAAGCTTTCTTTAAGTAATTGGATTTGACTGAATCCGAGATAAAACGAAATACTTACTGGAAATCTTGGCAAATGAAATAATTAAAAGAGATTTCCTTTCAAAAGATGAATAAATGAGGATTGTAAGTAAATGTTATTGAAATTTATCAAAAAGCTCTACTAGTTTTAGCCGACTTTAAAATTTGGAGGTTTTCTTATATGAGTGATCAAGCAGCCGGTAGCCGATGGAAAGAGACAATGGTCGCCCATAGACAGCATAGATGTAACTGGTGCATTAACATCTTATTATCGGGATCTTAGCCGCGTGTGTTGTTTATGTTAGAATTTAGCAAACATAACACCATAGCCGTTACAGGTGAGTCGCTGTTCAAAGGCCAGGATGTAAGGCGTTGTGTGCAAGTCTACCAGCTTGCCCTTCTATTTTTATTTTTATGACAAACTGGACAAAATTGGAAGACAAACAAGCACAAGGATTTCCTGATAGTAACTCACGCCACCTAGAGACACCAAAGATGGTAATGTTGCATTGCCAAACTTAGGCCGGGATGTTAGGCCTCGAGCGAAAGTAAGTCTAACAGCTACCTTATCCTCTGAACCCGAACACGTCAACGGTAAGCGCTGACGTTATGGCGGCAGGAATAAGTTAAGCGGTGATACCAATCCGGGCGAGTCGTTGCAAAACTCTACCACCTAGTAGCCACCTTCTACCCAGACTAAAACAATTTGTCTCTGTCAGACATTACTAATAATCATCAAAGTAAATCAAAAATCAAAAGCAAGTCATTGTCAAAGTCTACCTATTAATGTTCACGGTGTTAGCAATAAATTAATATGTATATGAAAACATCAGAAAATCCTCATGCTTGTTTCTTTTCAAGTAGTATAAAACACGTAATCTATAATAAACCTGGTCCCAATTTACGGACCAAAATCCCCAAAGTAATGGACGACTTTTTGGGATAATCGTAAATTTGAACAGTAATCACCATTGCAATCACATTTAAATGCGCTCCAATTTAACTGATTTACATAAATCAAGTGATTTTAAACTCTATTCCCAAAGGTTAAGGCTTCAACAGTAATATATCACATTACTATTATAAATGTGAAAGTTTCTTTGTTAGGATGTTTGTCCGTCAATCACGCAAAAACTACTGAACGGATTTTTATGAAATTTGGTATACAGAGAGAGTATGGGCTGGCTTGGGTGATAGATTTTTATCCCGATTAAATGCTCCTTTGGGATAACCACGCGGTCGAAGCCGCGGGCGGAAAGCTAGTCAACAATTAAATACAATCAATCAATCATTTTACGTTCAGAAAACGTGTTGAAATTAGTCGATGTTCGTATTAATTTAGGATTTAATCAGTTTAAAAGAAAATGCTTTAATTTATTATACCGAGTTTTCTCCTGTTATCAGCATAGCACTGCACACTACATATGTTACTCTATTTTTTTTATAACATGTATTTTTTAACCGACTTCAATGCAAGGAAGTTTTGATTTAAAATATTTGAATTTGACTGTTTAATTATTTTTTATGTTTGTTATTTGGCACTACGGCTATTTGATCAATAATGAAACTATTTCGATGGTTCTATTCCCATCTCTGTGGTCCAGGGTTCGATTCCCGGGTCAAGCAACAAAAAAATTAGAAATTATATATTTTCAATTTTCTAATAAGATTAGTGTTTCCCGGGATCGGATATGTGCCAGGTTGGCGATAGGTTTGCCACATATCACATTAGGGGACTTGGTGTTTTCGGCTAGTCGTGGGTGCCCTTGTTGTGCCTCTGCCTACTTCTTTGGGGATATGGGCGTGAAGATATTTATTTATTAGTTTTCACCCAAAAATTTATGAGACCTATTTTTATAATAATATGTATGCCCCATTTTATTTCTGACTTTCGAAACAAGAATATTCTCTAACATTGAGAAACTTTTCTTATGCAAAACAGATCTTCAATTCTCGTACTGAACTAGGTACAATAACATAGAATAAAGAAAACACCTTTTGGTTTAACATTGAATATAAACAGCTTGTATTTTTTTCACGTTATAAGATAGCGAATAAGCTCTCCTGATGGTACGAGACAACTATCGCCAATATTTGTAAAAATGTCACTACATAGACATAAAACAAAAACGCTTTTTCTATCCCTATGTCCTTTATATGCTTAAATCTTTAAAACTACGCAACGGATTTTGATGAGGTTTTTTCAAATAGATCAAGTAATTGAAGAGGAAGGTTTATATGTATATTTCATAAGCGTGCATAGACGGTACGGGCCGCTAGTGATTAATATTTAAACTAAACAATGAAGCGCTGTTGTTATTGCAATTACTTTGCCCGAAATCGGATGTGTGCCAGGTTGGCGATAGGCTTGCAACCTACCATATTGTAGGACTTAGTGTTTTCGGTTAGTCATTTATGTCCTGGTTATGCCTGTGCCTACCTTCACCCACAAGAACTTTTTTAGATCAGGATACAAAAGCTGTGTCAGCTTTTAATTCGGATCGAACTAAGTCCATTTGTTTACGGCCAATATTAATAATCAGTCCTAATCCAAAACTTGCTATCCAAAATTGATGTTTTGATCCATTTTTATGTTATCGCTTGCCAATAACATATCTGTGGATAGGATAAATATGGCAAGTAGGTATAAGATAGGCCGGCGGATACGCAGCTATCTAGATTGCTTGAAATCCATCTTTAGAGGTACATTATTAACATTGGCCGTTAGAAGTTATGATGCCACAGACAAACTTACACACAAAATAAGTTACAGATGTGTTATAGTTTAAACGTCTAATTTTCCGTCGAGGGTTAAAAATCTGGTTTAATTATCTCAATTCAATTGAATTATTCCCAACCTTCGCAGTCAGTTGGAAATAGCATTAATACATCATCAAGTCCAATGTCAGAACCGTCTCATTTCTAAATAGAACGGTCTTGATCCGTAAATGTGACCTAGTTATATTGAAGCAACAGGCGACACTTTTTTAGCGCGGGAAACTGATTTGGACTTGTTTGTTAGCAAACATTTGGAAGGAATTTTGTTTTACCAGCTTTTTACGTCGCTGCCAGTTCTAAAATAGTTATGCAATATTTATTTTATGTAGGTTTAAGTATCTTCACCCCCATATCCTTGAGAGGTAGGCAGAGAGAGAGGTCCTGGACCTTTAGACAAATGGCACAAACGCTATTGTAATGGAATAGAATAGAATTCTCATTGTATGGGATTGACATAAGTATACGATATGTAATTTGATCCGACGAATAGAGTTTTTAATTGGTAGCCAAATGTTATTGTAATCTAAACGATATTACGAAACGTCAGAATACGTTATTCATTTTATCGTTAACCGTAGCCAAGTGGCCGGTTTGACAAACGAATTCTGCTAGAAGCGAACGACAATAGGCGGACGCCAAACACTTGAAGTTATCGCTACAAAATGGCGAATATATTGATCAGCTGACAGCTGTGTGGAAGTTAAAGTGTGTTTATGTGATTGTTATTGTATGTTTTAGTGTTTTTTTAAAGCCACCACCAAGATAATTTAATATATTAGCGAGTTTATTCCACATCCTCACACTTTTAATTCGTCCTTGAGGAACTTGCTGGGGTCTCAATAGGTCTCCATGCCTCTAACATAAACATAAACTACGATAAGGGCTTGGTGACTGGGTGATGTCATTGTTTATTGTTTGGTAGTTTCTTATTAGAATGAAAGGGCTTTTTAAATAAATGTAGGAAAGTATTGGTACCTTTCCATATAATGTAAAAGAATTGGAAATTGCTATGGGTTTTTGGTTGCTCTATACTCTTCTAATACCTTAAGTAATATTATAATTACTATAATATTCTAGCGTTTTTTTAAGTATCTTCACGCCCATATTCCCGGACAGGTAGGCAGAGGCACAACCAGGGCACCCACGACTAGCCGAAGAGACTAAGTCCCACAATGTTATAGGTGGCAAGCCAATCGCCAACCGGGCACATTTCCAATCCCGAGCAACGTTTTTTTTTAATTGGAAAAATCCAATTTTATTTTTGTTGCCCAACCCGGGACATCTAGCAGTCAAGTCCAACAACTGAACCGCTAGACACGGAATAAAATAGAAAAAGATACAATAAAAATAGAAGACAAACTGTCTCAACTTTTCTTAAATCACCATAAAACTCGCCCGCTACACTTTAAAATGACGTTTGAGTACGGAATGAAGGGAACGAAATTCGGAAACATAAACAACTTTGGTAGCGGTTGAATAGTATAAGCGTTCGCTATCTCGTAGTACATTTGGCTACCAACTGATGAACAATATTGCTAAGGCGTTAATATTTGTTAAAATAGAATAGATTGGAAGCGTTTGCCATTTGTCTAGAGACACATTCATGTTATCGTTAACCGTAGCCAAGCCAAGTGGCCGGTTTGACAAACGTATTCTACTAGAAGGGAACGACAATAGGCGGACGCCAAACACTTGAAGCTATCGCTACAAAAAAAGATACAATAAAAATATATAAAAATAGAAGACAAACTGTCTCAACTTTTCCCAAATCACTACAAAACTCGCGCGCTACACTTTAAAATGACGTTTGAGAACGGAATGAAGGGAATGTAATTCGGAAACATAAGCAACTTTGGTAGCGATCGAATAGAATAAGCGTTCGCTATCTCGTAGTACATTTGGCTACCAACTGATGAACGATATTGCTAAGGCGTTAATATTTGTTAGCATAGAATAGATAGGAAGCGTTTGCCATTTGTCTAGAGACACAGGGCACCCACGACAAGCTGAAGACACTAAGTTCCACAATGTGATAGGTGGCAAGCCTATCGGCAAACGGGGACACATCCAATCCCAAGCAACATTTTTTTATTAGAAAATTGGAGAAACCACATTTTATTTCCGTTGTCCGACCTGGGAATCGAACTCGGGACCTCATGAAGTCAAGTCCAACACCTGGAACGCTAGACGACAGAGGCGATTATTTTATGTAACATTCAAAACGCATTTTATAAAAAAGAAAAAGGTTTGTACTACCCACGGAATAGAGAAATAGTTCTATTTCTTAAATGTGCTGCCACTTCAAACACGAGTAATCCTGGGAAGGCAAATTTTTTCTCTTTGATTAATAGTTTGGTAAATAAAAAAGCATCTTCACGCCGATATCCCCGAAGAGGCAAGCAGAAGCATAACCCATATTTGTACCATCGCCTTACTTATTTCTGTCTTCTTTCCGTTGACGTGTTCCGGTTCGGAGGATGAGGTAGCCGGTGAACTTACTTTAGCTCAAGTAACATTCCGGCCTCAGGTTGGCAACGCACCATTACTACCTTTGGAGTTTCTAGTCGGCGTGAAATTCTCACCATCAGGGCATCAGTCTGCTTGTTTGCCTATCAGTACCTATTATAAAAATACAAAAAATATCACGAACCACAAATTCGTAATCATACCCACTATACAAACACGGCTGTTTAAATATTTGTTTTTAATTAATGCGTTCCTACAACGAGGGTTTCATTTGATTTGTAGAATTCTTGATACAACTTTATCAATTTCTGCTAATTATGAGAAATTTTGAAGTCTCTGTCTTTGTACAGCTGGTCTGTTAAGAATAGACTACCTGGCAGTTCGCAAGTGACGAGCATATGGGTCATTACATACATGTACATTCCCGTATGTAAAAGTAAGTATCTTCACGTATTGTAAATGCGAAAATCTGTTTATCTATAACGCATTCAAGGCGAAACCGCAGGACCCATTTCAGCGAAATTTAATATCATGCAGTTAAAGACGCGATTTTTTTTGTATGATAACATGTTTTAGTTAACCACAGTTGATGTCTAAAGTAATTCTTCTGCGATGGCAAAGTCGCGGGTTAATAATTAGTTATACACGTATGACGTTTTAAGCGGAAGAAACCGCGGTCCACTAATAACAATAATAAAATAAATAAACAATATAGGTAGTAATCAATATAAATTTTGTTGAAAGGCTTCCGACATGTATGAACTCAAATAAATACAACATGCACGTCTGAAACTTCCGCGAAAATCAAGAACTAAAATTTGAAGTAGTGGACGGGTTTATACGTCCATTTTCTCGTTTCGTCTCGCAAACCGTTGTCTCACGTGACAGATTACAAATGCGAAATTCGTAGTCGACTTCTACGAAATATGTTCGCAAACCTAACTACTCCGCTCACATCGTCTTGAAAATGTTCTTAGAAACGGTATATACTCGTATACCTAAATCTAAATCCTTCTTCAACAAAATATCAAATATGAACTCGTAACAAAAAAAAATAATTCTCTTTATCCTACTTATATTATAAATGCGAAAGTTTGTATGTTTGTTTATTACTCCTTCACACAAAAAGTGTTGAACCGATTTTCATGTAATTTGGCACACTCATAGAAGGTAACTTGGATTAATACGTAGGATAGTTTTATCCCGAAAAAATGATGCTCTGGGAATATTAATTGCGTGGGCAACGCCGCGGGCAACAGCTAGTGCGACATATACCAGACGTTCTTACGTTCCACTGACATGTCAGTTTAGTAGTCAAAATCAGAATTAAACCTTCGTTTTGGTCAGTCAATCAACAATTGGATCAGGCTCCTGTGCAGACTAAGAATAAATTATCAGTTCCCTGTAAGGCAGCTAGATCAAAGGTAATGGGTCATTACCAACAAAACCACTAATGGTAGAGTGCCTTGCATTAACTTGTCCAGGTGGTGGGTAACGGTGGTAGTTTACGGTAGACAGGGCTAAATTTATTATCATATTAAAATTATTTGTAAGTTATAACTCAAATTATAATAAGAATAAAACTATTTGTTCGTATGAATATTAAAACATTGTGTATATAATTAGTTATTTTATACATAAAAAATATTAAATTATTTGCACACCACAATGTGGTAGAATATGTTGGAAAGCTTAAATAATTTTGTAACAACCATAACACACATATTCCGCAAATAAATATATTTTCTTTCTTTTCTTTCTTTCTTTCTTTTCTTTTCAGGTATTCGTAGGCCAAGGTTAACTCTTATCATCAAGAGAACAGTGTGCCTACTTATAATTATATAAAAAATCGTAAAACGTCATTCCGCTTTCTGTGTCCGCGGCAGCACCTAATATGAAATTCCCCTAATGACAATTTATTAATCTTTTTCTAAATATAATTAAAACACTAAACATAACACTTGCGACGCTATTCACTGAATATATTTTTTTATGATATTGGAAGGCAAACAAGCAGACGGATTTCCATTTTCCTGATGGAAAGAAATTCACGCCGCCTGGAGACACCTTTGGTGGTAATGGTGCATTGCCAACCTTAGGCCGGGATGTAAGGCCTCGAGCAAAAGTTAGTTTACGGGCTACCTTACCCTCCAAACCGGAACACGTCTTGACGTTATGGTGGCAGGAATAAATAAGGCGGTGGTACCAATCTGGGTGAGTTGCTGCGAAACTCTACCACCTAGTCAGATGTCACGGTGTTAGTGACGGTAAGCCTGTGCTCGCCTTTTACGAGCTGCCTGGCAGGAAGGCAGGTGGTCTATTCTGCAAAGACCTACACTACACTGTACACATTTTCTTTGATTTTATTTCATTATGCCAGAATTTTTTTTAGTTTAACTTTTCACAAAATAAGTACCTTCACGCCCATACCCCCGAAGATGTAGGCAGAGGCACAATCAGGGTACCCACAACTAGTCGAAGATACTAAGTCCCACAATGTGATAGGTGGCAAGCCTATCGCCAACCGGGCACATATCCTATCCCGAGCAACATTTTTTTTATTAGAAAATTGGAAATTTTTCTTTTATTGCCCGACCCGGGATTCGAACCCAGGACCTCATGCAGTCAAGTCCAACAACTGAACCGCTAGACCACGGAGGCGACTTTTCACAAAAACATAAAAATTTCTGTCACATATTTCAATATGGCAACACAGGCTGCATTAAATGTAGCTCCGAAAATTTGAAGCCTGATTTTGGCATAGTGGACCGAGAAGCGTTAAGCGTTTTCACATGTGACCGATTACAAATGTGAAATTCGTAGACGACTGCTACGAGATTTGTTCGCCGACCGTGCCACGCCGCTCGTACACCGTCCCGCATGTTGTCGACGTCTAGAAACGTCATGCATATAAAACAGAATGTTAACGTTAAATTTTACTTAAATCAATTTAAATATAGGAAAATGGTATGTATTGAAGTTATATGCAGGTTCAAATACTTTTTGTAACTACATGACTAAAATAATAAATGGTATAAAACGAAACAATGGAAGAATTAAAACTATTATATTATTAGTTAAAGAAAAATATGTCTGAGAGTTTTTCAGGCATAAGTAAATACTAATTCTTATATAAAATATGACATTAAGCGGTATGTCATAGTCTATCTGAAAACGATAATCGAAAATATAACGATCTAACAAGTATAAAGATACATAACTTGGGTAAACTAATATATATCATTATTTGATTAACTAAGCACAAAAACGTACTCAACTCTACTGTGTGTTTATTTCTGTGTTTACTGTCATGATTCACATACGCAATATTTCTTTTGGAATAGTATCATATTATCTAATAATTTTTAATTAATTATTTCACGTCACCATCATTTAAGATGCTGAGCCAACTAGTTTACTTTACTTGAGACTTTTAGAAGAAAGATGATAAACGTCACTGATGATTGAGTGCTGTGCAGCAACTTGACCGGGTAGGATTCACCGCCTAGCTTAATTATTCTGTCATAATGAAAGTTTTTGCACTGTCTTATTTGTCGGAGGAAAAGGTAGCTTAACTATATACAACTAACTTTTTAAGCAGGCCTAACTCCTTAGTCATAGAATAGTTACGCACCTTTAACGTGTTGTTCATAGAGGAGCATCAGAGGAGCCGTGAGCTTGTTCACCATCTTATAACTTAAAAAGTATCTTCAAGCCCGAATCCCCAATTAAAAGATGGCAAAACTATCGCCAACCAGTCACTACCAATTTCAGGTAACGTTGCCATTTATTAAAAAACGTAAAAACGCATTTTTGAGTTGCTCGATCAGGGAATTGAATCCGAAACCTCAGGTTGTAAACTCTAACACCATTAACATTATCTTCATATTTCTAATACAACAAAATGCAAAATATGGCATAAAATTTAGAGCTAGAATTTGAAATAGTGGAAGGAATATTTCCACATCTGACCGATTACAAATGTGAAATTCGTAGCCGAATGTTGCCAGATTTGTCCACCGACCGTATAAAGCCACTCGTACACCATCTGCAAATAGTTTTCACTTCTAAAATCGCCATTTGTGTTACCAGTCAAGTTTAGCTGGAATCCATTAATATATCTGCATATTTAAGAACGTCAAAATGATATCACGGATAAGAATTGAACTCATTTTTTTATGTGACAAGCATACTCCTTTACTGATGGTAAGACATGACATCCGTGACATAATGACACCATAGATGTTATAGGTAAGTCGCTGTCCTGTGGCTGGTGTGTTAGACCATATCTACTGGCTACTCCTACCCTCCGCAAGCAAGCCTACCAGCTACCCTACCCTCTGGATCGGAACATGATGCATTACGACGCAGGAATAATTAAGGCGGTGGATCCCTAACGGACAACAGTTAACTCTATTTTTTTTGAAAATATGAGTAACGCTGCGTTACTTTTGAACAAACAACGAATGGTCAAACTTACGTTTCGTTTGATTATAGGAACCGGGCATAAGTCCCCTCTGTGATAGGTAGCAAACCTATCCACGACCAGATAAATATCCAATCCCGGAAGATGTTTTTATTACTAAATTGGATAAACAAAATTTTTGAAAATTAACAAATATAAATTTACAGGAAAAGCAATACATTTTTCCAGATAACAGGTTAAAAAAGTGAAATTCGTAGTTCACCGCGCGTCGTCCGTGTTATGCCACTCATACACCGTCCTGCAAATTGCTTCCATTTCCAGGAAGGCCATATGTATAAAACAGAATGTTAACTTGCAGTTGGGATTTAATCCGAAATTGAAAAATTCGATTGGAAACTCGGATGCCCGATTTCTTTCACCAAAATAGAAGTATATTTTTATATTAAATTTCTAAATACGTTTATAAGTAAATAAAACTATACGTAAATGGATAGAAAAAGGCGATACATTACGGAAATCCATACTTAAATCCAAATAAAATGATTTAATATGCAATTTTCCACCAAAAATTATATATCAATTTACATTTGTTTTTATTTATTTATATACTTACATTCAATTAAAAAAACATACCTTAGATAGTAGTAAGTAATCAAAAACAGTTCTATTACGTACTTAGTCACTACATACCTACTATATTATAATTTCAACATCAGAATATGCAAAACTTTTCAAAGAAGTAAA
Organism: Calephelis nemesis; assembly: GCA_002245505.1. Lineage (NCBI taxonomy): Eukaryota > Metazoa > Arthropoda > Insecta > Lepidoptera > Riodinidae > Calephelis > Calephelis nemesis. The sequence continues at coordinate 51,454 of NJDD01007744.1, read as the reverse complement.
AATTTCACCTTAGACTGCGTTTTAACCCGCCGAAGTTTTAATTTTTTTTCATCCTATCCTAGAGTTATAAAATTATAATATTTCATTTAGAATAAGTGATCAATACAGTCTTTATCAATTTTAAACATAAAGTTAATAATAAGAAATACGACGAGTTTCATCTTAAAATATGAGACAGAAATTATTTTTTGTATTTTTATAAATTTTCGATTAAGTATTTATAGTATAGTATATTTCATTGTTTTTGACTCATTTTCGAGGCTTTTAAGAAAAGCGACAATTTTTAAATTTAAACGTGTTATGGTTCTTAGCTATAATTTATGGATATCTATCTGTCAAGGCGTTCAAGGTCAATAGTTCATTTGAAAGCATCAGAATATATCTTCCTTATACCTTTAAATGAGCAATTCTTGTATATATATAACTGGAATCTCGGAATCGGCTCCAACGATTTTCATGAAATTTAGTATATAAGGGATTTCGGGGGCGATAAATCGATCTAGCTAGGAATCATTTTTAGAAAATGTCATATTCGTATTTTATTCGTGTTTAACGTGTAGGAGGCGTTTGAGTAGTCCCAATTTATTATGACTCTTCCTGACATCTTTTGGCGAATAATAATACTATTTTTTGGCGAATAATTAAAGTTCCAGCAGATGGCGTTGTTAAGTAACGAAGTCCGTTGTTAAGTAACGAAGTCAATGATTGTTTGCTTTGAGGTTAGACTAATTGTGTAATTGGTACTTAAATACAATTTCCAAAAAACAGAATTTATAAAAAAACAAAAAAAAAATACCGAGCAAAGCTCGGTCATCCAGATATTATTAAACTATGCGTATTGATTTTACTTTTGAGCGTATGTAAGACCTAATAGGTAAAATACTAATGGATACTGGTACAACTGAGTTTATCTGATGATGGAGCTAGAAGATCGAGACGTAGGTAACTTTGGAATGCCTACTGACAACTCCACGAGTTTGACCTCATTATATTCGTCTTAACCACATCTGTTAAATTTTCTGATAACGAGGACTCGATGACAAGGACCTGATGAGATAAATGGAAGCTGATGAATTTTTTAAAAGTAACTCTTTATTGTACACAACTAATATTACAAAAAAAATACTTGAAAGTAAAAAATGTACAAAAGGCGAGCTTATCTCTAATAAAAGAAATTTCTTCCAGCCAACCCGTAAAAGGAAAGTAATAAATGAAATAAGTACACTTGGTGTACAGATAAATAAACTACTAAATATATACTATTTAATAGCTAAAACACATTTATCTTTAAAAAAATAACAAAACAAATTAACAAAATTAAACTAAACATAAACCTAAAGTAAAATTATATGAACGAATTGAGAGTCTAAGCTATGACAAAGAAATGCTCTTTTAGATGTTTCTGAAAGAATCAAGAGTTTCGCAGCCACGAATTATATAAGGTAAGGAGTTCCACAACTTTACAGCATGGACTGTGAATGAATGGGAATATGCAGCAGAATGACTAAAAGGGTATCGCAACAGAGTACGTACATTTGAACGACAAGGCGAATCAGGAGAATGTAAGAATTTAAATGAGAATTTAATCATGTTTCATAATATTTGCAGTTTATCTAATGCACATCAAAAAGAGAGTTCTTGTAAGTTAGATGTGTGTGACTGTGTGCAGTTTATCTAAAACACATTAACACATTCAAAAGAGAGGTTTTGTAAGTAATATGAGTGTGTGTGTTTGTCTGAAGCTGTTGAAGGGATAAACCGTTTATCGCAGGTTCATTGAAAATTTTAAGATTTTTTACAACTGTTAAATAAATATCTTCTCTTTCTTATTCACGTGTCAAATTTAAAACTATTGTATTAATTAGTATTATCTGAGACTGTAAATCAAATGGGTCTAGACAGATATTAATAACAGGGTCTAGAAAACTCGGCAGCTAAATGATCTTGCTTGCGACAATTAATCACAGTTTTCCTTTCTCATTGGCGCTGTCTCAAAATTTATAATTTTATCTTTATGTTTCTTAAGTTTCTACTGCGTTTCGATGTCCTTACGAACTACTTTTTGAGCTAATATTCATCGAAATTAATAATTAGTAACGGTAGAAAAAGACTTGGCATGTATGTATTACATAATATATAACTAGTAATAAACAGCGGATTATTTTGTGTTCTACGTCATGTAATGCTGTATATAGTATCCTATACTGTACGTCATGTAACAAGTTTCGTAAACGTCGGTTCAGGCATTTGACGGTCATAAATCTTTATATATAATTATTGTGTTCGTGTGTTTGTCACTGAACTCCTAGACGACTGGACCGATGTTGATGAAATTTTTTGTGTGTGTTCTAGGGAATTCGAGAATGGTTTAGATTTACAACTTGATCTCCTGAAAAATGTTTTTTGTAATTATTTTTTTAATATTAAGTAGATGTTGATTTTTGAATGTTTCACACCGGATCCGACAGACTGCGCTACTGTCGAAGCATTAATGTCAAGCGATACGAAGTTTGCTGGGTCAGCTAGTTCCTTATAAATGTATATCAATAAACGCGAATATGTGCGTCTTTCTATGTGTGATATCATAAATTCAGCATCAAAATAGTGAAATAAATCATATTAATTAAAAATATAATTAGATCCGACATTGAAAATGGCGATATCCCAATATCTATTGAGATCTTGAACTTGAACTCTTTGAAAGAGTTTTTCAGGGAGAACTCATGGAGAAAATACATTTAATTTATTAGCCTGTTGATTCGTCTTTTTAAATAAACAGCAGGATAAAATATTTAGAATATTGTAACCTAAACTTATTTTTACAAAACATTCGTATAAAATTCTAGACGAGACAAAATCATGTACAAGTTTAAAACAAATAGCTTTAATTCAAGTTTTTAAAAATTTAAATTAAGTTAAAAAAAATGAGATGTGTATAAGAGCAAGAAAATCTTGAGAAATAGTATTTTTTCATGTGAGAAGACAGTACGACTCTCCCATGACTCGCCTGACTTTAGGGGCAACCTGGTCTATGGACACCACAGATATAACAAGTGCGTGTCTTGTGGCCAAGTTTTTAGGCCTATTATGTGTAATACAAATATAGTAGGCACATGTAAATGTGTTAGGTTTGTTAGGTTGATGACATCACTATTTTCTTTCGTGAATGAGACGTAAGATTTTAATCAATGAAAATGAAATGAAAATGAAATGAAAATGAAATGAAAATGAAAATTATTTATTTGCGGGATATGTGTGTTAAAAAGTTGTTACAAAGATATTTAAGAATACAACATATTCTACCACATTGTGGTGTGCAAATATTTAATTAAATTTAAATTTGGTGCTTAGAACACACAGTTCTGAGCACCAAAATCTATAGACCTAACTACCCGCGTTAACGACAAAGAAAGAAATTAAAAATTTTGCCACAAGACCTGAATCCTCTGTAGCTCAAATGGTTAGTGCATTCGTCGGCTTAAGACGAAAGGTGACAGGTTCAAGTCCTTTCTGGGGTGAAATTTTTTCTTTCTTTAAAATTTATAAAAGTTTTGCCAAACCATAGATGATTGACCGCCTCGTTGGTCGAGTGGCTAGCGTACTCGCCTAACTACATCGAACAACCGCGAGGCTCGGGTTCGATTCCCGACGGGGGCAGGCATTTGTGTGATGAACATTTAGATGTCTGCATTTCCGGGTCTGGGTGTTTATTAAATTTATTCTGGTATCTATTTAAGTATTTCTATGTATTAGTATCGTTGACTGACACCCATAACACAAGCATAATATAATTTGCTTACTTTGGGGTCAGATTCAATTTGTGTGAGTTGTCCTGGGATATTTATTTATTTATTAAAATAAAATTAAGTTTTCTTCGTGTTGGTCTGGGCTCCTTTGCAGAATAGACCATCTGCCTTCCTGCCAGGCAGCTCGTAAAAAGCGAGCATAGGCTTACCGTCACAAACACCGTGACATCTTACTAGGAGTTTCGCAGCGACTCACGCACCGGATCGGTACCACCGCTTTACCCATTTTTGCCGCCATAACATCATGACGTGTTCCGGTTTGGAGTGTAAGTAGACCTACATTTGCTCAAGGCCTAACATCCCGGCCTCAGGTTGGCAACGCACCATTACCACCTTTGGTGTCTCTAGGCGGCGTGAATTTCTTACCATCAGGAAATCCGTCTGCTTGTTTGCCTTCCAATATCATAAAAAAGTTTTAAATACTTGTAACCGACTTATAAGTTATAACCCCATTATAGATCAAAACGATATCCAATATAATATTAGAACAAAAGCAACTTGGAAAATTAGACTTTAAATTATAGTCTTGGAAACATTGAAACCGACTGAAATTACCTTTTGAATTTTTAAGATTACTACGTTTAATCATACATATTTCATGATTGCCTTCGCTCGGACAGTTCAACTTCAAGACTATTAAATTTTCAATCCTTATTTCGACTCTAATTGTATAGAATGGATTATTTTTTTCTTCGATAATTTTAAAAATAATTTCTTTTCAACAAGCGTACAAACTGCTTTCAATTACTCAACTAGGTACATAGAAGGACCGTATTAAGACATACTGAGTAATTAGGCCTTAAAAGAATTAGATAAAATTTAAATATAAACAAAACAAATTTTCGCAACAATTCGTAGGATGTTTGGTTTTTGAAGTTATACTTCATAACTCATTCATAATTCAGGAGCGTTATGAAAAAATAGAGTGAAATTTTAAGATCCGTCACACAAAAGTCACAGAATTTTTAAAATTCGTGCAACTTTGTTCCATCCGTTCCGTATGAATGGGAAAAGTTAAATTGTTGTTTTTCCTAGTTTCCTCAAAGTTTTTCCTTTTTTTCTTAACTCTAAACTTTTCCTGTACTTACAAAAATAATTCAAAACCAAAATTAGCTAAATAAAATTGGTCGATTAGGTCGATTCTCGAGTCTTAACGAGACTATCGAACATCAATTGATTTTTATAATATATAAGAAGACTAGCGGCCCGCCCGGCCGCTAGTCTTCTTATATTCGCTTAGCTTCGCACGGTTCTAAAATATACATATAAATCTTCCTCTTCAATAATTTTATCTATTAAAAAAACCACATCAAAATCCGTTGCGTAGTTTTAAAGATTTAAACATACAAAGGACATAGGGACAGCTGAAGCGATTATGTTTCATACTATGTAGTGATGTTGAAATATAACGACGACGGTAGAATTCAAACCCTAACAATTGGTATTGCAAATCCCTTAACAATGCGGTCGAAACAATAACCAAGGAGGACTGCTCCGTACTGAATGCAGTAAGTTATGTAATACCGATCTTAATTGAACCCTCTATCAGTAAGTCAAAACCAGAGGTTCAATGTCTAGCTTATCTACGAATGCAATGCGGGCAATGTTGAGAAGCGTCCTGTGCACTATCAGATTATCTATCTTGATATTGGGGAGCTACGAACATAAATCTAATTGACTCTTGAATTGAAAATCGAGTACGCTACGGACATTCTATTGATTTTTTTTTAATAAATAAATAAATATTCCAGGACAAGTTACACAAATCGAATCTAACCCCAAAGTAAGCAAATTCTATGCCTGTGTTATGGCTGTTGGTCAACGATACTAATACATAGAAATACTTAAATAGATATCAGAATAAATTTAATAAACACCCAGACCCGGAAATGCAGACATCTAAATGTTCATCACACAAATGCCTGCCCCCGTCGGGAATCGAACCTGAGCCTCGCGGTTGATCTATATAGTTAGGCGTGTACGCTAGCCACTCGACCAACGAAGTGGTGGTGTTTCTCTCGCTATTCGCAATAGTAAAATCAGAGAGAGTGGGATTAAAAAAATGTGTTTGTGAAATTGAGAAAGGATTGGTTTGATCGTGTGGAAAGAATGGCGATGAAAGATTAACAAAGTGGATACACAATGCGAATATGGATGGTTGGATCCGGGAAAAAACAGACTCGAGTATTATGGTATTATCCTCTGGTTATACCTCTGCCGACATCTTTGGAGATATGGTTTTGAAGACATATAACATTTATATGTAAACCATGAATATAATTATTAAAACGCAAATAAACATAAAAATTAATGAAGTAACTAATTAAAGACTAATCCAATCATTCAACAAAATAGGATGAAAATTATTTTCTTTGATGAATTTGGAAAAGCTTTTTAATGTTAAGCTCTTTTGTAAATTAAGTTTAATCAAGTTTTATTGTTTAATCAATTTTTCGAACAAAATATTCCTGAGCTTAAATTTTAATTTTATAAAAAATCGGCATCGAAACTTTGTACTCGTAGCATGCTAGAAACAGTAGCGCTACTCATCCATTTCACACTTTTTTCAGTAGATAACGATTAGATCTGAAAATATCTCCGGTTATTAAAAGTTTGGGTATGAGTTATTAAGATGCAATATATGCCTCGCGGTCGATTATAGTCCCCTTATACAGAGTAACTTTGAAAGGACCGGCCAAATTTTTATATACAGGGGTAAAGTCCTAAATGGTAATGCATTTTAAATATAAATGCCAAATTTTAATATTTACTTTTATAATCATTCATTTAAAACAGTCCCACAAAAATGCTCCACTTGTTGTCACGCTATGTCGTACTTAGTACGAGTACTGACGTTACCAGCCTGCGAATGCGATTGCGGTCGGGGGGAAACCAGTTTTATGTTTTGTTTTGCTATAATCATGCATCTTGTATTTTGAGTCGGATGAGAATTATATATATATTTTAAATTTTTGGTGTTTTCATAAATTTTAATTGTTAATAATTCTGAACCGTTTCTCAAAAAGCTGGTGCAATAAATGTAACCCTGTATAGTCTGTTTACCATTGACTGATGAGCGCGATCTATGCTACAACAAACTACTATCGACTACGACTGTCGATTTCAATATTTAATTTCAATGCACGATCTTGTTTTCTTGAATATTTCGAGTAACCTTCTTTTATTTAGAAAAATAGACACTCTGAAAAGAGTTCACCTTATGGTAAAAGATCATCGACTCTCACGGATATCCGCACCACATGGAGTATGAATCGTTGACGATCTTTTGGGAAATAGTACGCTCATTCTTGAATCTTACGGCCAATAGTAATAACCTATCTAAAGATAAAGATAGACCTTCTAGTTTTTTGCTAAAATATTTTTGTTCATTACTGAAAAATAACAGCGGTCACCTTCCAACTGATCTAAAATATCATGATCTCATATATTAGATAGGTTATTAATAGTGGCTGGTAGTCGTATTCTTGAGATAATATTAACATTGTGAATTTTTGATATTTTGGAATGATTAGGGAATAATTTTGCAAGAACTTTACTTTACTGCTTTAATAATCAGTATGAAAGTACTATCATTTATGTGGTAATATTAATTTATTGCATTATCGTACACAAACATGACAACACGAACATTTGCGCAAGTCACGTGTCCTGACGCGAAGTTTAGCAAAGTTTTTACTACAAAAAATCTTAAAGCATTTCGTGTGTAGCCTTTGAGCTTTCTAAATTTACAATCATTAGCGATTAGCGTTCCATCGCGGCTTGTCCAAACAAATATAATTGCCGAAACGTGTTGTCCAGATTATCTCATTTGTATTTCTGAAAAATATACATTTTTGTTTCATACATATTTCGAGATTTAAAATTTTGTTGATCTTTATAAGCATAATGCAAACCGAGTTTGATTTAGAGCTTTTTAAGCTTTTACAGTGCGTAGGATTAACCGGTATGTATTTACCACATTCGGGTATTTGAAATGAAAATAAACAAAGATATTTTTCCTGGTTATGTGATCCTACTATATACAATTTTATTATATTTATGAGAGAGAATGTGCGTTTCCTACTTTTTGACCTTGTTTTATGTTTGTTGTTGGCGATGTTGCGATTTATTTTTTGTGTTGAAGATAGTTAGGATAGAGTAAGTATCTTCACGCCCATATCCCCTAAGGTAGAGGCACAATCAGGGCAACTACGACTAGCCGAAGACACTGAGTCCCACAATACATAGGTGGCAAGCCTATAGCCAACCGGCACATATCAAATCCTGCACAACATTTTTTAATTAGAAAATTGGAAAAGCCACATTTTCTTATTGTTGTCCGACCCGGGATTCGAACCCAGGACCTCTTGAAGTCAAGTCCAACACCTGGACCGCTAGACCATAGAGGCGATTAGGATAGAGTGTTAAAATCAATTTCTATCGTGACATATCTCCGATTTCCGAGTAATATATAAATGTATACAACACGACAGTGTATCTGTTTGTAACATACATTATACATCTTTTCAGGTTAAAATAGTCAAGTTTAACATTACGGTTACGTGGGTTTTCCGCAGCAGTTAGCTGTGTCTGGATAAAAGTAAAACGAATCTTCTCGAAGGACTTATTTATCTCGATGCTAAAACTCAGTTAAATACATTCAACAGTTTCGTCGCAAATAAACATGCTCATTATATTATTATAATTAGTATTTTCATATTAGTAGGGATGTACATATACAGCTAACAGGTACATTTTCTCATTGGTATAAACCTAAGCATTCAAACCAATGACCCTAATGGAAATCTGGCTAAATACTTGGGACCCTAAATAATAAAAAACGTTATATTATACCACTATTGTTACTATCAAAGTTATCGCTATTCAGAACGCGGTAAATCAAAGCGACATTTATTGACCGTGTCGCGTGCCGCAGTTACTAACGTCCTTTGTGGCCCTAACAACAAAACCTCACACATTACTTGGCAACGCTTACGGCTTTGCTCGTGATTTTAAAAGCAGGATTCGCCTTTTTCCACATGCTTTTCTATGCATGCTCGCGTACTTGTGTGTGACATTACATGAAAAATATAGACAAGTGCACGTGTATTGATATGATACCTTTTGAAACGTGCGTGCCTGTATTTGTATGTTAACCATGTCAACACGTTTACGTGTGCAGTTGCGTACGTGCGTGCGTACGTGCGTGCGTGCGCGCATTTGTGTCCTTATGCTTGTTTGTAAATGGTTTTATAAGTAGGCGAATGTTGATATGTTGATTTTGTGCCAATGCAATATGTTACCATTTATCTAAATATTTTATACTATTTACAACTTTCTATTTACGCCTTCCCCATTGCTGTTACTATAATGACAGTTTTTTGCACTATCATTTTTCGGTCCGGAGGGAAGGGTAGCCGTCAAAAGCACTTTACACACTTACAGGACAGCGCTGCACCTATAACATCTATGGTGTTTAAAGGCCATGGTTGTCTCTTACCATCAGGAGTGCAGTGTTTGTTCGCTGCCATATCCCACTAAAAAAAGGTAAATAAAAGACAACACTATTCACAAGATTAGTTTTTCTAGCACATGCTTTGGTAAATATTTTGTTATTTATTAAATAAACAGTATATATAAAAAAACTGTAGAAAAGTACATCTGATTGAAGGTGAGAAGTCTATAATATTCCAATCGCGATTCAGGCCGAATTCAGTGCACCAATCGAAAGGAAATTTGTCAGGTACCTACTTTATATTCCAAGGTATAGCCTACTTTTGAACCCGCTTTCTGCAGGGGTTCCTGTGAGTAAGTAGTATAACTCAAAACATAAATTAGGATTTGTTTTGAAAGGTTTGAAAGTAAAAGAAAATTACTAACGGGCTGTTTCCAAAAACTAGAACCAAGTCTCGGGTACAATAAGAGTTGGTAGGTAACATGCAGGTATTTTTGAAACGATTAAATATCTTCGATTTTAAGGTGATGGCCTGTCGAAATACTGCGCATCTTTAGCGGAAGATCGCGTTGGTCCGGGCTCCTTTGCAAAATAGACTGTTTTTCTGCCAGGCAGCTCGTAAAAGGTGAGCAAGGGCTTACCTTTACTAACACCGTGACATCCTACTAGGTGTTACAGTTTCGCAGCGACACATACGGATTGGTACCACCGCCTTACCTATTCCCGCCGCCATACCGTCAACGCATGCCATTGTCGTGTTCCGGTTCAGAGGTGGCGTGAATTTCCATCAGGAAATCCGTCCGCTTGTTTGCCTTCCATTATGATAAAAAAGTCTAGTACTACAAAATTATGAAGAAAAAGTTTTCTTTAAAGAACAAGTCAATGTAATATGAACACTTAAGTTAGAAGACTATAAAACTTATAAAAGGCTCTGTCGTGCCGATACTACGAACTCTTCGGTTAAGAGGAAGTTTAATTACTATATTACTCGACCCTAGTTTCCACAAACAGCTTCACCTCTTGAAGGTTTCTGTATAATTTTAATATCACATAATCGCGTAGAATATAAATAACTCAACGCTTGTTTGTCTACATGTATCTTGATATAAACTAATAATATTTAACCGAATCCAAAATAAAGGAGGTTTTCAAATGTTTTTGAATTGAATACTTCTTTAACAGCGTTGCGCACTTTTTTAGGAATGGGAAAAAACTTCTAAACTTGCGTCAGATCGTAAGACGGCGCAGGGCGCGTGCGCGAATAAGACGGCGCAGGGTGCTTGCGCGAGATCTAAAATAAAACGTAGATTCATTGTTGTTTTTGTATTGCTTAGATATTTCTGAAGAGTATAGATTCTACAATTACATTCTCACAAGACAACATGATAGCAGATACGTATAATATAAAAAGACATTGCTCTATTTGTTACATCTTGAAAATCAGCTTTATGAGTAGGCGAACAATGTTCGTTATACAGATAATATGACGACGCTCCTAGCCGTCACGTCTTACTTTAGCGAGTTTTTGTCAAGTCAAAGGCAGGTTACTGGTATAAAAATAATAGTTGTGCCTACATGATAGTCCTTTCATACTGATAATTAAAGCAATTTGTGAAAAATTACTCCCTAACCATTCCAAAATACCAAAAATGCATACCATTAATATTCAAGTTTTCACTTTCCCGTGCATCCCGTTTTTTATATGTACTATTATTACTCGGCCTATAATAAACTAATTTGTGACTTTTTTGTAGAAATGTAAGTCATCATTACAAAATGGTCATATATTAATTTTATCATGACAGGTCTACGTAGTGGTTTTAGAGTCTTAGTTATTAGTGCATAGGTTTTTATCTATCTTAACGATATCGTTATTAATGATCAATTTCAAAGCTACTAGTGGAATGTTGAAAAAACCCATCACGACCATGACGAAATCATTACCTATATTTCTTAAAAAAAACAATTCGTAACTCGGTAATAAAATATTTGAAGTCGGTTTTTTAAATAGACACCTGAATAAGTTTAATTAACACCCAGAAACGGAAATGCAGACATATAAATGTTCATCATACAAATGCCTGCCCCCGCCGTCGAGAATCGAACACGAGCCCCGCCTCTCGACCAATGAGGCGTTCAATGAATACTTCAAATCAAGGAATATAAATACTCTTTACCAAGAACTTAAAATTTAGACAAGTTACTTTAAAATATCTGGCTGTTTTCATAATAAATTGTAAATTTATTTACAAAACAAATGTTCTAATTTGGAGTTTCAAATAATCGCAACCATTTTGAAATTAGAATTCGCCTACGCAATCTAATTTTAATAAAGAATCCATGTCTTGACAAAAATTATAAGTGAATTATAAGTGTTTTTTCAATATCAATAACGTCTGTCATATAAATAGAGAGGGTTACCCCCTGACCGGATAAATCCAGTCTGGACCGGATATACTAAATTTTGCTAAAGGTTGGATATTCAAGAATCTTCGGCTATACAGTACCCTATTTAATATTACATACATTACTCGTTTGTCCATCACAATATTTTATTACCTAAATAGTACACATATACACTTTATTTACACACATTATTACTATTATTCATTATTACTATTATTAGGATGTCCGTGGTCCAGGCAACTATCATTTGAATATGTAATCTTATAGCCTGTAATAAGCTGACATCAGACGCATTCGCTGAAGGTAAGAAATACCTAAATATCGCGTATGAAAATAAAGGATAAAGAATCTTTTTAAGCCTCTTTAAAACTACAAATTGGAACACGATAACGACGAGCACAGAATTATTGGCACCATACGTCCTGATACTAGTCTAGGTTGATAATGCGAGTGGAAAAGTTTAGCAAACTGTATTAATATTTTCATCAACATTAGGATTTTTTATGGTATTTGAAGGCAAACATGCAGACGGATTTCCTGATGGTAAGAAATTCACGCCGCCTAGAGACACCAAAGGTGGTGATGGTGCGTTGCCAACCTGAAGCCGAGATGTTAGTCCTCAAGCAAAAATAAGTTTACTGGCTACCTAATCCTCCAAACTGAAACACGTCAACGGCAAGCACTGACTTTATGACGTATATGTAGGGCTGTGGTACCAATCTAGACGAGCTGCTATGGAACTCTACCACCTAGTAAAGTAGTAGGATAGTCCTATCTAACCAAAAAGCGATCAGATCTACTTATCTGAGTGTCTTTAAGAGATTTTAATATCCATAACAATGTTATTAATCCGTCTGTCGCATAAAACATAACACACTTGAATATATATAGAGTAACGAACACCTCTACTAAAAGCTATGAACATTCAAAGAAAAGTTCATAAACCAATCACACATGAATTATTGGTATTGGTTCAATATCTATACCGTCTGAATTTCAGGTAGAGAACTGGTTGGCAATCAGAACTCAAATACTTCAATGAATCGATAACTTTGTAGGTCAAAACGGCAATTGCTTTACTACTAAATGTTTTTTAACTATACTAACATTATAAATGCAAAAGTCTGTTTGTCTGTTACGCTTTCACGGCTAAACAGCTAAACTTATTTTAATGAAACTTGATAAGCATATTGGTGCAGATTTTATTGAACTGAGACTACAATAAAAATTACACTTAAATGACTACAACGGGGGATGAATGTTTGTATAAAAATCTATTCTATACTAAAAAAGTCAAGGGTAAACACCTAGCTTCCACTGGCGGCTTCGCCCCTGTGCATAATTATTTATGAATTGTACACTATGTGTTACATATAATTGAACACTATGTATAAACTATGTTCCTGTAAAGTTTTATTTTAATCCGTTCAGTAGTTTCTGCGTAAAAGAGGAACAAACGTCCACCCACACTTAAAACTTTCAAATTTATAACATTATAAGTTGCTGCCCGCGGCGCTACCCGCGTGGTGAATAGTCCCACAGGAACATATTTTTGGGATAAAAACTATCCTATATGTTAACATAAGTTATCCTCAAGTTATGCCAAAGTTCATGACAATCGGTTTAGCCGTTTTTGCCTCAAGGAATAACAAACAAACATACAAACTTTCGCAGTTATAATATTAATAACAAGATATAAGAATTAGAATGGTGTAAAGACGCAGTAACATACAAACTTTCGTAATTATAATATTAATATTATATTAGGATAATAGTCTGGTCGAGAAGTGAGTTTCTTGGGAAAAATAGTTCTTGTAATCGTAAAAATATGGCTGTTAGTAATTTGGATTAGGAAAAAAATTCTTAATAATTGGAATTTTGGAATGATAATTAATAAATTGTAATTTTTAGAGCGCGATTATTCCAAAATTCCAATTACTCGGAATTTTTTTCCGAATCCAAATTACTAACAACCATATTTTTACGATTACAAGAACTATTTTTTGCAGGAAACTCACTTCTCGACCAGACTAATAAAAGAACGGCCTATACAAAGTTTTATTAATATAAAATTATGTTTTCAATAAACTTTCAGAAAAGCAGAAAGTTATAGAGTAGAGACATAACATAGTTAATTAGGTTTTTCATAATCAATAACTTAGGTCAATGTACCTCAGTCTACCTGGTGAATTATGAAGGTGACTAATAAACTAGAAGGTACCACTCTTGCATGCATTACTCAATACTCAATATTTTACTGGATAAACTAATTTTAACTAATTTTGATGATACTTTTTTGTTTCAAGCAGATTCTTTCCAGTTGTAACCTTATACCAAGCTTATGTATACAGATAAGAGTACTTAGGACACACTCCTTATGCCGCCGAAGCATGCAGAGGTCACAAGGCAAGTTCGATTCCTGGTAGGGACAAGCGTTTATGGGATTAGTATATCCTACTAATATTATAAATGCGAAAGTTTGTGAGGATGTGTGTATGTTTGTTACATTTTCACTCTCGAATGTCTGAACGGATTTGTCTGAAATTTGGAACACAGATAGATTGTGACCTGGATTAACATATAGGCTACTTATAATCCCGATCGCACAACGGGTTCCTGCGAAAACGCTGGCGAAGCCGCAGGTAACAGCTAGTATTACCGTATTTCTGCTTCTGCATGTTAATATTGTGGTACATATTCATGTATTTCTGTGAATTAGTACAGTTAACTAAAACCCATTAACTTTGAGTATTAGACACAAAGTCCATAATACAATTAGATAATTTACAAACTTTGAGTTCGAGTAGGCAGAGGTACAACCAGGCCACCCAAGACCAGCCGCAGAGTCCCACAGTGTTATAGGTGGCAAGCCTGTCGCCAACCGGGCACACATTCAATCCCGAGCAAACCAAATTTTTTTTGTTGCCCGACCTGGGATTCGAACCCGGGACCTCATGCAGTCAAGTCTAATACCTGAACCGCTAGACCACAGAGACGATTAATCTTCTTTATGTATCAAAATCAATTGTTGTTCAATAATCTAGCTAAAACTCGAGAACGGCTGAACTAATTTGCCTAATTTTGGTTTTTAATTATTTATTCAAGTCCAGGGAAGGTTTAAAAGATAAGAAAAAGAGAAAACTGCGAAGGAGACTAGGAAAAACAACATTTTAATTTTTTCCATACAAGCTGAACGGGTGGAACGAAGTGGGACAGTTCGTTTTTCATAATTATTTAATGTTGATAGCCCTTAGTTTGATATTAGGATATTTGTTTGTAGTTCGCAAGTTGAATAAAATACTAAGCTAAATATTGTTATGATTTTGTGAAAAGAATATTGAAGAGCCTCTACCACATATATTTTATACATCGCATATTTAAGCCATGTACTTGGCAGTTTGCAAATAGGATGTAGCTTTTGGATGATTTATTTTCGTTAAGGTTAACATAGCCGTTTTTCCACAGCCCCTAAATGTTGGTGGATTTTATCATAAATGTATTTTGTACAGGGTTACAAATATATTGTAAAATAAACACTATAGGTACGTCTTAGTACAAAAATTTTCGCCTCTATGGTCAAACTGTGGTGGCGTGTAGCGATCCAGGTGTTGGACTTGACTTCATGAGGTCTCGGCTTCAATTCCCGGGACTCGCAACAAAAATAAAATGTTACTTGCGATTGGACATGTGCCTTGTCGATAGGCTTGCCACCTATCACATTGTGAAACTTAGTGTCATCGGCTAGTCGTGAGTGCCCTGGTTGTGCCTCTGCCTCCTCTTCGGGGATATGGGCGTGAATATACTACTAATACTACTACTGTTAGTAGTCCCAAAGACAATATAATATATGAGATTAGTACGAAATTTTTTAACACTCGTTAATACAAGTTTTACTAAACAGTCTAAAATTAGATTCTTAACCATCATCAAGTATGTCAAGACTAGCTGCGCCCCGCAGTTTCACCCGCGTAAGTCCCAATCCCGCGGGAACTCCGGGATAAAACGTAGCCTGTATGTTATTCTGGGTCTTCAGCTACCTACATACCAAATTTCATCGTAATCGGCTTTGTAGTTTTTGCGTGAAAGAGTAACAAACATCCATACATACAAACTTTCGCATTTATAATATTAATAGGATGTGTAACATATTGTTTGGGTAGGATGTTAATTTTAGATAGTGTTTAGTTAAACTGACATCTAATTTATTTTGTAGTTTTTCCTACCGCTACATTTTTCAGTATAAGTGTATACTGATAAATTAAAAAAAAATTTAAAGAGTTTAATAACATTTTTAAGGCTTTATTCGTCCGTAATATGCCGAATCGTTCTTACGAACAACTAAAACTAGACCTTTGATAACGAATAATTAATAATAACTTCTTATGGATACTAATAGTTCACATTTTTTTTAATTTGTGTAAAAAAACTGAAACACGAAGATCACGAAACAGAAAGTATGTTGTATTAAAATAACTCGAAAAAGTCGGAAATTTTCGTAAAAAAATAATATAAATCCCACCAAGTTTCTTCTAAAACCTGTTTTTTCTTTAAAACAGTAAATGAAAATATATATACAAATTTTCCGGCGCGCTCGCTGCACATGTAGCCTTGGAAATATAATAATGATATATTTTTAGCCACTCTTATACTTAACAATTTTGTAATGCTGTTAGCACATAGCGTTATATGCGAAACTGCTACGTATTTTCTAACATAACAAAAGAGCTATGTGAAAAAAAGGCGAAGAGATGCTAATACTTTAATGAAGATATGATGCTGGTGAGTGACTTCTGGCTACTTTTTAGACCGAAAGTGGCATAAACGGGTTCCGGAGAGAAATAATTAACCCCTGACGACAAAAGAGGAATGTTATAATAAGTTTGACGTGCCAGTGTATGTCATGTTATGGTATCATAACTCCTAACGAATAGACCTTTTGCGATGCCGTTCTTACGCATGCGAAGTTTGTAAGATTAGTAAAAACAACGTATAAATTACTGAACAGCTTTAGATGAAACTTTCGAGAAATATAGCTTATACATCAGCATGATATAGAGGCTATAATTTTTTTTTAATATAAAACGGTACGCAGACAAAACTGCTAGTGGAAGGTAGTGTATTATAAAATTGTTCTCTTACAATGTTATAAAAGTATGTATAAAAAAATATAGTATTGGACATTTCACCCAGTCTAACAGAGAGCGATAAGTGGAAAAAATATGTGACATTAATTAGAAAAACAATGTGTAGGGCAAAAGCAAAGGAAAAGGTTATTGTACCTAGAAAATGTAGGCAAAATAAATGGATCTAAAATAACAATTTTGTAATCCGTAATGTAAATGAAATCGTTAATTGTTTGTGTTTCTTTCAAGTAGCTACAGAGCGAAGTTGTTTTATATTTTTATGGGCCTGTATATAGGTAGCTTTTCATCACAATGTCTTAATGGTTTCTGGCAGAAGAAATAAATGACTTACTCGAGAGCATAGCCGAGGGCAACGCTAGGATGATACTAATGCATTTGGATAAGTTTGCACTATCTGATAGGAATCATTAGACTACGCCTGCAGCTTTCCCCAAACTTATGAATGACCGCCACGCTTACCACGCCTTTTACCACAAACCGCGTTTCCTATGTAAATCTTACCATTATACTTGTAGCAATATTTTTATAAGTAACAACGCTNTTTTTTTGTTCGGCACGTAACGTTATATTTAGAGTCAGTAATTTTTTTCTTTGCGCTTGAAGCCGAATAAAACTTATTCCCTCTACTTCTTATTTTCCTTCTTTCCTAACTTCTTTTCTATTTAATCGCATAGAAAAGACGTAAAAAGTGTTAACGGAACAAACATAATTTCGCGTTTATTATATTTGTAGGGATTAAATTGACTAAGGTTCATTAAGCTTATCCAACTCCAAACTTATAAATAGACGTCAGCGAAACCAGTGAGCCGTTATTTTAGCTTACAACGTAGTATAAAACGAAGCGCAACAAAAAATGTAATTTCTGATTTCTCAAAATGTAAATTTTATTGTGTTTTTTTATTTTACAGAAACAAGCACTTTCAACGTGAATTAAATTGGTGTATGTTTCATTTCCGATTTTTCTCACCTTGTTGTTTTAAATTTAAAAAAATATTTTGTCAGTTTTTTTACTGTATTTTTAAACGAGATGGCGCTGTCACTATTTTGAAACGTGAAAATAAAAATTAACTATAATTACAAACTAAATTGTTAAAACAATAAACAACTTTCTGAAAGTGTAATAACAAAAATATTAGCGTATACATTACATTAACGTATATAGATGCTTAGGGCTCTAGGGTTGCCACCTTCTTGTCTAAGTGATCATATAAATACTCCGGGAATGATACTCATATTATAAATTTTTAATTAACCCTGAACAAAAGTTTTAAGTAATGTGGCTACTATCAATTTGACCCCGTTAGCTTTTAAACAAAATAAACGCATCGAAATCGATCAACCTGTTTAAAAGTGACACACAGATCTGGTAGTGGTGGTGGACCCCCGTGTTGGTCCGGGTTATAAGTAATATACCATCTGTCCTCCTGCCAGGCAGCTCGTAAAAGGCGAGCAAAGGCTTACCGTCACTAACCCCGTGATATCTGACTAGGTGGTAGAGTTTCGCAGCGACTCACCCGGATTGGTACCACCGCCTTACCTGTTCCTGTGGCCATAACGTCATGATGTGTTCCGGTTTGGAGGGTAAGGTAGCCGCTAAACTTATTTTTGCTCGAGGCCTAACATCCCGGCCTCAGGTTTGCAATGCACCATTATCATCTTTGGTGTCTCTAGGGGAAGTGAATTTCTTACCATCAGGAAATCCGTCTGCTTGTTTGCTTATCAATGTCATAAAAAAAGATACACAACTTTGTAATTATTCACTCACACTAATACCAGCGCTTTGCCTGTTTTTGATGCCATAAAGCCAGTGCTCGCTATTTTCGTGCTCTGACTTGGGTAGCCGGTAAACTTACTTACGCAAAATTCAAACCACTCCAGTGCCATGTTGGCAACAAATGGATATGCGGCTGCTTATTTACCATTCTCGATTCCCTGTGTTGGTCCGGGTGTACTGAGTAGAATAGTCAAGCTACTCCTCTGCAAGGCAGCACGTAATAGCACAGTTTAAAATATACGTCATTATCGACACGAGCACTGGTGGTAGAGTGCTGTGCAGAAACTTACCTTGGTAGGGATCCACCGTAGTACATATTCCTGCCGCCACTATGACTTTGTCGTGTCCCGGTCTCAAGGGTAGGGTACCCGACAGACTTGGACAATAAGCCTTTCATCCCGGCCTTAGGACAACGACGCAGCTGTAGCATCTATGTCTATAGGCCACCGTTGTCTTTTACCAGTACAAGAGCCCTGCGCTGTCCTCTTACGTCCAAAAATCCTATATATCATATTCTGCGTGATATAGAACTAAGACCCTATTTCAAACTTGATGCGACGATTGTAAATTTAATTAAAGTTCGTACGATCCACTACTAGAGATCAAAGACTCCTTAATTGGAGGCAGTGAGACGATGTTAACATGCGTACTCGTCTATTTTCCCTAAATATAAATAGCTGAGAAATTACAATGTAGGCAATAAAACTGGCAACGTAAATGGAACGTGAAATATTTTATGATAAATATGATATCGTCTTTTTTTCAAATTTATCAAGGTATGTTCATATTGTCCAGTTTAGAGATCAAATGCGTTCAATTTAGTAAATTTTATGTTAGTCGATTAATTTTAATGTTGTTAGTGTCACTTTCGGAAATGTGTAATTAAATTAATTAAAATGGCGTCTTATTGACGTCATTTAAAAAAATGAATACATTAAAGTTCCAATTAGTTTTTTTTATTTTAATCGTTCAGAAGTAAAGCTGGCCTTTGATTTCAGTTTTTTTAAACAAAAAACTCAGTCGGGTTTTTGGTTAAATTCGTTTATTTTATACCTTATTCGCCAAGCCAGCCAGGTCGATACTCTCTGATTACTTATTAATGGACTTGGCATAAAGATATGTATATACGTATATGTACGGTGACTATGTAATAAATTTTGTATATTTACACAATAACATATTGATATTGTTCAACATAAACATTACCACCAGTAGATACGTTACGTGATAATATGAATTTAAAAAAATAGTCAATTTCTTTTATTACATTTAGCAACTAGATGGAGTTGCCATACATTTTTCGTGATGATCGTGAAAAATTGCTCAAAGTATCTCTTTACATATACCTTTATTATATATACCTATGTAACACAGTGTTACAGTGTTTCTTTCGACTTATTTCGTTTAAACATTTGCATCACAAGTCACTTATCACGAAAAAATATAAGTTTGACAAATAAGTAGATTGATTTATCTTTAGTTTCAAAGCCTTAATGTTACCATAAAAAGTGTGACTGATTGACAAAAATATATTATGGAAAATTGCTAGACAAGGAAAAGCATAAAATCTGTTTTAAATTCTCTTACAAATGTTTAGTGTACTTACTTAGAGCGATATTCGCTTGCTTATTTCGGTCTAGCTGTCCGCGTAGAGCTCGTAACCTCCGTAGCTTTTGTTCTTGCGCTTCTACACGCTCCCGTAGCCTTCGTAGCCTTTCACCTTCTACTGCTACCTGCAACAAGAATAATACCATTATTACATACTCAACTTACTTCAGTTGCTTCGTTTAGCAACTCTCCCGCGAAAATGACACTAGCATCGATGACAGCAGAGTTATAGACGACGGTTATCTGTTACTACCGGGGTAGTTGAAAGGTTAACTGTCTTATAACATAAAAAAGTTAAAAATATTTGCATTTAGGCTTAGCGTTTATACAACAATGCATTGAAATTTGCGTTTACATGAGAAAATATTCTTGTATTTTTATTCTAACATTCTAAATAAAATATGAAACCTGCTAGTTTCATAGATTACGAAAAGATGAAGGGTCGAGGCAAACCAACAAATACTTGATCTACTTTACCTTCATGAAAATAAACGTATAGTCTCCAGCTCAATATCGATCCAGATCGTTTTTTGTACTGGGGAATCTGCATGAGTACAAAAAAATTGAAAAGTGCTGTGTACATTTATTAACCTATTCTTCGCCTCTTTTGGATACTTTTGAGACTAAAGCGTATTTTTTAATTATTTCGTCCATCGTTTTGCGTTTCCTATCAGCTAATTTTTATTGGTTTTTCACTAAATAAAATGAATTTCATTTCATTCCCTGAACTGAACCTAAAGTTCAATTGAGATCCTGTTTTACTTTAACTCGTAAGGGATAAGTGTCGGTTTGTTTGTCACTATCACTGTTACGATGACTAAATGGCAGAGTATTCTTCTGGCTTTAACCTTAGAGCAAGCTACTTTGTGTAAGCTACCACCACGTGTTCAGAAAAAGTTAAACTCAGGTCGACAACGCGCCATTAACACTTTTGGTGTTTAGGTTACGTTTATTTTTGTTAGTAATTTTGTTACTTGTTTTGACATGGCCAAGCTGCAGGGTTATATCAAATTTATGTATTGGACAGTTTTCATGTTTGATATTTCCTTGGCTTCGTGGACGAGTTTAATTTAGTACTCGTAAATCGTATCTTATCCACGGGAAACCAGAGAGATATCTTCTGCGATGTCTATGTTCTTTTACAATGTCAAATCTATTTTTATGCAGAGAGTCATTAAAATCGGTTCAGCCGTCACGATGCGAAAGTGGAACATACAAACAGCTACAGAGTAGGGATACTATTTTGACAAAACAATTGCTATAAATTGTGTTAACATTGATTTAGTTTTAAGTTTAAAGAAAACGAAATACAAACAAAATTTGTAGCTTCCTTAAAGCAACTGAATGTTGCGGATACAACAATAATTAAGAGTTATTGTCTAGCATTCGAAATTTACCGACGAAATAAAACTAAGTGTACTTTATTGCCTTGGAATTCAGCTATCTTGCAGCACGCTAGTAAGACCTGACACTGAAATGAGCAAATATAGAGCTTTTACAGGTTATTTCTCCTTGACATGTACTTTTTACCCTCGGTACTTGGTGAAACTCCATGTCTGATCAATAACTTTTTGCTAGTTGAATATTTTTTATGATCGTTTTATATATTTAAAATTTTTTTCGTGGTTTTATTCAAATTTGGTCAAAATTTTCTATTCTCATAGTAAAGAATAAGTTAAAGTTCGGTATTTATCCAGCTTGGACAAAAAAGTAGAGGCTATGTCATTGACTCCAAAATTTAAACTAATAATTTTTAATCATTTTTAATTTGCCCGTAATTTCTAAACCGTTTAAAAAATCTTCCTGCATTTGAAAGAGCGTACTTCCGAGGTGGTTCCATTGCCATCAAACCTGGATCTAATACTGGAATCCCTTTGAAATCCACGAAAACACAAATTTTTTGTGTATGATATACTGAAATCAAAGTCGGTTTTTTGCTAAAATTATTGCGATTAATGTATTCCAGAAAAAAATGTTATTATTATTAAATTAACAGCAACTTCAGGGTTATGCCATTTTAATTTTCATAACAAAAATGTATAATGTTATATATAAAATTCTCGTGTCACAAGGTTAGTTCCCGTACTCCTCCGAAACGGTTTGACCGATTCTCATGAAATTTTGTGAGCACATTGAGTAGGTCTGAGAATCGGCCAACATCTATTTTTCATACCCCTAAGTGATGCCTCTTTTTAAGTGATTTCATACCCCTCACTCCAATTTTTTTACTAATATCACATTAAAATATAGCAGAACAACGTCTGCCGGGACAGTTTCTAATTGATATAACAATGTTGGCCATATAGCGTGGCTGCGGAATTATCTTTGAACGTAAATGATTACGTGATGGAAAAACAAGGTTGGTAAATGTAGCAAAAGGAAGACCACTCAAAATATAGGATGGTAAATTGTTTTATAACACTAGTACGAGTATTAGCTACTGGATAGCATTAGCACATTCTTGTGAGAAATAACAAAAATTTGGATAAAATATTGTCACTATATTACACACATATAAGAAAAAACCAAATAAAACTAACAAGTTTTAAAAAAAATATTGTAAAATTTGTACTTAAGCCAGATATAAAATAATTATTTTAGAAAAATTGATTAATTATAAGTATTTTATAAGTTTAATGTGACAAAATAAACTCGTAAAATACCAAGTATTAGGTAAGTTTGTCATATTTTTCTTTTCTAATGCTTTTCTAATTTATCCATTTTCAGATTTTGCACGCAGCTAAGTCCGCTTATTAAAGTAATTAGTCAGTTCGCGAAAACAATTAATAAAAAGGTAGGAAGGTAACAAAGTAGGCAGGGCACAAGCACCCACGATTCGCCAGACACTAAGTTCCAGATAGTGATAAGAAGCAAGTATCCAATAAGTCGGGTACGCATCCAATCCCGAGCGTCGTTTTATTAGAAAATTAAAAAGAAAATACTATTTTTCTTCGTTGTCCGACTCGGGAATCGAAAGGACCTCATGAAGTCAAGTCCAGCACCGGACCACTAGACCATAGAGGCGACTAACGGAAATAGAATAACAATCTGACACGTTTTCGTATTTATAATATTAATACGCATTTTGTGAAATGTCATTATTCACATTTTTGCAAACTATTTCATACTATAGTTTTAATAGCATAATTGGAAGCTATTCGGGCTCAAAAGGTGAAGCGCATAATACACTTCCCAATTTCTGCGTGCTCTCGCATGTTTTTAACACCTATCAAAGAACTTCTATTAGGAATGACTATTTTAATTTTAAATGATTAAAGACGAAGAGTTTAGTCTTATAATAATATTTTCTACCAGAAACACTTCATTAATATGTACGCAGAGTTGATTTTCTTTAACAACGTCTCCTTTGAAGAATAATGTCCAATTTCCTGCCAAGCAGCTCGTAAGCGGTAAGCGCCGTTTATTTGTCACCAAAATGCGCCAATGACTTGGTGGTAATTGCGTTTTTTTTTTCACAAAAACAACGTTGACAGAGATGGCAGGGCCCGGTTGGCGATGATAGCCTTGCCACTCATCACATTGTGGGAATTAAGTGTCTTCGGCTAGCTGTTAGTACCCTAGCTGTGTCTCTGCCTACAACTTTGGAAATCTAGGCCTTAAGATACTTGAAAAAACACATGTTTGTAACAACGATTTTTTTATAGTTTATCACCCATTGTAATTTTGCAACTAGGTAGTTAAAAGCATTGAGGTTAAACGAAAATTTCATACACATTTTTTTTATTTTCGTTTGTTTATGTTAATGTAAAAAAGTATTCAATTGCCTTCGAGTGGGTTCTCACTAAACTTAAGATTTGTGTCAAAAATGACAAATTTTATCGAAATCGGTCAGCAAAAACTGTCGTTGTCAATAATTGCCGCGCAGATTAATATTATATTATATTATTTTATTATATTATTATTGTCAAAAATTCGCTTCCTCTGTCCCTTTGTTTGCTTAAATCTTTAAACATAAACTGATTAAAGGGGAAGGTTTATATGTATTTTTCATCACTGTGCGAAGCCGGGGCGGGCCGCTAGTAATTTATAAACGAGCAAGAAATTAATAAAAGCAATTTAATTCAGAGCTCGTGAAGACTGAATATACGGACTAATGATTCTATTACCATAATATTTAGAAGGTTGAAAATTTATTAGAATTAACCTTTGCTCGTTTATTACCTTGTTTACCTTGCTCAGTTCAGTTGTTGTTTTTGTATGATCTTAGTTTCAGGCAGTTTGAACTACAACATTATCCTAGTAATATCATAAATGCAAAAGTTTGTGAGGTAGGTTGGGTGGATGTTTGTTACTCTTGCATGCAATAACTTCTGAACAGATTTGTAAAAAAAACTTCACAGTACCTAATATAGTTTATATATAAAATACCTAACACATGGAGTATAATTTATAAAAAAAAATTATATAATCTAGGAGCCCCCAGTATCAGTATCTTTTTAGTAATGATCACTGAGTAAAGTGTACATCAAATAGCTGTCAAATGACGTGTTTTTTATTTGCTATCTCCAGTGACCAACAAAAAGAAAACAAAAAAAATACAGTTTTTCTGTATTTTTTGTTGTTGTGTACAATAAAGAGTTAATAATAATAATAAATACTATAGCGACAGAAAATATAAAACACGTCATTTGACAGGTATCTGATTTACACTTTACCCAGTGATTATCACAAAAAAGATACTGAATAGCCCCGCTGGTATGTGGGTAAAGTCGGATAGAAGCTAGCAATACAAGTACATCGAATAAAAAGGCGAATGTGTTTTTAAAGAAATGTGTTAAATTTTCAAATAAAAAACAACCTTGCCGGAAGTGGATATGTGTCAGATTAATGATAGGCCACATTGTAGGACATAGTGTCTTCAGCTAGTCGTAGATGCCTCTGTCTAACTCTCCTGGAATGCGGGCGAGGAGATACTTTTTATTTTCGTCGAATGAAAAAAATTAAATATTATTTTTTTTAATTTAACATCAACCTGTTTTAAGTTTTTTTTTTGTACGAAATAAAGTAAAGAAGGAAACAGATTTCGGCTATTTTAGCAGCTAAATAAAACATAAATCGTGTATTGACGCCAAAAATAAGAGAACACAACTGCAGTGGGTCTTTTTTTATGGTGGCAGGAGGTTTGGTTAGTGGTACTAACCCAAGCGAGTATTGCTAGCTTGTACTGCATAATGGAATCGTTCAGCAATACGTTACTAGCTTCTTTCCTTGCTGGCCATGGGGTTGTCACTTATACACATAACATATGAGATTAACCCTAGGATGATCTTGATTACGAATCTAATTACGAAACTGCCCGTTCAACAGGATGTTGTCATCAAATGCAGACACGTTTCCGGTTTACACTAACGAGGGTTTAGATGTCAGCAAATAATGTGATCTCAACAATCCAAGCATCGGATGTATAATAGAACTAGCGATACGGCCCAACTTCGCTCGGAGTGAATCTGAGATATATTCGACTTATTTTGTATACAGATATAGTTATCTATCCTAACTCCACCGACCAACCGCGAGGTTTGGGTTCGATTACCGACGGAGCCAGACATTTGTGTGATAAAAATTTAGATGCCTGCATTTCCGGGTCTGGGTGTTCATTAAATTTATTCTGGTATCTATTTAAACATATCTATGTATAAAAATTGTTGACTAACACCATTAACACAAGTACATAATTTGCTTACTTCGGGGCTATATACAAGTCATCTACCTATGCTAATACAAATTCGAAGTTCTATCCAGTTCCTTTACAACACGTATTAGCCATCTCTTGGATAAAACTATTAGAAGATGCATTTAAAATTGCAACGCAAGAAATGTCAAAGCAGCTTTTTGAAGGTTCCCATAAGGTTTAAATCGTATATATTTTGACACTAATCACGTTAGTTTTTATTTCGAATTGACAATGTCAAAGTTATTGCTAGCGGTTCAGGTACTCGAATATCAATATAATTTTCATGAGGACAATTGGATTAAACAATATTTTTAATACTGTAGTCAATTCGCGACTTTGTTAACCACATCACAAAATTGTTTTTGTTTCATACTATTTATTGTATTATTAAAATTATATAGCTCTAAAGTACCACGCTAAGGCCCCAAAAGCATAAAAAGCGGCGTTAAGAAAACGACATTTCATCCTGTCTCCAAAATTACGTTTCTTAATTAATCTTAATTGGCAAAGGTTTCACGGATAGGATAATTTCAAGGATCATTTTTAAAGCATGTCCTTAATGTTGATTTCTTAATTAAGAGGTATCTCGTCCAAAACAAAATTTATCTTGGCAAAAATAAAATTGCCAATTTAGGATAGGAACGAAAAAAATATCCACAGTTTAAAAGAAGAGTCATTTTTAAATTACGAGTATAATTTATAATCGGGTATCGTATCGTATCTACTTACATAAATACTTGAGACTCTTTTTTTTTTACTTTTAACATATCTAGTCCTACTAGCGGCCCGCCCCGGCTTCGCGCGGTTATACGGAACATACATATAAACCTATATCTTCAATCACTTTATCTATTAAAAAAAAACCGCATCAAAATCCGTTGCGTGGTTTTAAAGATACAAAGGGACATAGGGACACAGCGACAGAGGAAGCGACTTTGTTTTATACTATGTAGTGATAAAAGAGGTACTTAAAATACTGTTATAACAGCAAACAGTTGCGACTCGCCCGGATTGGTACCACCGCCTTACCCACTCCAGCCGCCATAACGTCATGACGTGTTCCGGTTTGAAGGGTATGGTAGCCGGTAAACTTACTTTTGCTCTAGGTCTAAAATTCCGGTCTCAAGTTGGCAACGCACCATTACTACCTTTGGTCTCTAGGCGGCGTGAATTTCTTACCATCAAGAAATCCGACTGCTTGTTTGCCTTCCAATGTCAAAAAAAAAAATAAAAAAAATAACAGTGGTGCATCTGATCTATCTTTAAAGCTTATGTTTCTGAAGCATAGGTTTAGCTTAAAAATAGGAGGACGCTGGTAAAAATCTTATCGTAATGTAGCTAAGAACTGCCTCGATCACGTCAGCTTTAAACAACATAACCATCGGTCATTGATGAAAACGGTCCTTTCGTTTAGAAGTTTTAATGCCGCAGACACACACGCACACAAACACGTCAACCCTATAAGACCTCTCTTTTTCGGTCAGGGTGTAAAAAATATATGAAATAGAATAATAACAATAACTTAAGCTGAACAAAGCGGGAACAAAACCGACCAGTTTTATTATTACTTCGCGATTTGATTCTTTTTTTAAAAGGTAGGTTGTGTTGTGATTCGCGATTTATTTATTTTTTCATAGGGTAGGTTGTGATTCGCGATTTGATTGTTTTTTCAAAAGGTAGGTTATGATTCCGAGCTGGTCCCAAGTTTTACTACCTTTCAAAATATGTTTTTTGAGTAATACCATCTATAAATTTTCGTCACAATGAGGTATTTTAATATTACATCTTTCCCAATTTATAAGTACGTATAGATAAGACTCGCTCTCTAAAGTATTGAACCATATAATCAAGGCGTTCTTAGAAATACTTTTTATACCAATTACTGTGGCAATGTCCGCCATGACAGTCTCTAGAGGCTTTACCGGATATTACAAGGACTATTGCACAGTAGTTTATCGCTACCAATAGCAGTTTATTACCACTTAAGGGCTATAAACATTTCTAACTTGAAACATCGCTTTATAATGTAGCACAAAATGCAGTTCTTTAGTCTGTTTCAACACAGTTTGTTCCAGACTGTCATTACTAGTTATAGTAATAATACAATTTTAACTTTCTTAAAGGTAAGTTTGCAAGCCGTATGTCTTATGGCTAATACTAATAATCTATCTACAGATAGAGACAAGCATTCTAGAGTTTAATTGCTAGGTTATTTTTGTTCATTTTTTAAAAATAAGCTAGGAGGTAGAGTTTTACAGCGACTCACCTGGATTGGTACCACCGCCTTACCCACTCCTGCCGCCATAACGTCATGACGTGTTCCGGTTTGAAGGGTATGGTAGCCGGTAAACTTACTTTTGCTCTAGGTCTAAAATTCCGGTCTCAAGTTGGCAACGCACCATTACTACCTTTGGTCTCTAGGCGGCGTGAATTTCTTACCATCAAAAAATCTGACTGCTTGTTTGCCTTCCAATGTCAAAAAAAAAATAAAAAAAAAACAGTGGTGCATCTGATCTATCTTTAAAGCTTATGTTTCTGAAGCATAGGTTGAGCTTAAAAATAAGACGACGCTGGTAAAAATCTGTAAATTTTGTAAACATTTAATACATTTTTTCTACTGATTTTATCCCTGAGTGTATAAGATAAATAAATTAAAAAAAAGTATCTTCACGCCCATATCCCCGAAGAAGTAGGCAGAGGCACAACCAGGGCGCCCACGACTAGCCGAAGATACTAAGTCCCACAATGTGATAGGTGGCAAGCCTATCGCCAACCGGGCACATATCCTATCCCGAGCATCATTTTTTTATTGTTTCTTTTTGTTTTCTTTTTGTTGCCCGAACTCGGGATTCGAACTCGGGACCTCATGCGGTTAAGTCCAACAACTGAACCGCTAGACCACAAAGGCGACAATATTTGACAAAAATGTTATTATAACTAATTGGAAGCAAACAATTATACAACGGACACTTCAGACGGTGCGGTCCACATCTATCGGCAAAATCATAAATCATTGCTTTCGATGACTCACAGCAGCTGAATGCGTAATATCACGCAGCGTTTGAATTCAGCTTAATAAAAATGACATCTGTGATTCAGCAGTCCAGGTGTTGAACTTGACTGCATAAGGTTTGATTCCTGGGTTTGATTCAAAAAGAAAATTTGGTTTTCTAATTTTCTAACAAAAAAAAAATTGCTCGGCGTTGGATATGTGCCCGGTTGGCGATAGGCTTGCCACCTAATTGCCTTGAATGATTGCCTTCTTTGGACTAATAACAGCGAACACCTGTTATTGTTATAAAAATGATACGAGTTTTGCTGGAGAGTCCAAGTAGGTATATATGGAAACTTCACACGGTGCGGTTCATCCGCTTGTTACATTACGCACAGTGAGGAGTCAGCTTAATAAAAAACAATTTAAGTGAAAGCGTCTTAAACAATTTTCTCTTTATTCGATTACGGTAACGATCAAATATTCCCGTTCTTTGGACTAATAATGGCAAGCATCTGTTACTATTATGAGCAAGCGATACGTCTGTCAGATGCTGCCTTACATGATATTTCTAGGGAATTTTGAATTCCGGATATTTCATCACATTAGTCTCGGAGCGTATAATAACAGGATCAAATTAGTTTAGTACTACAACAACCAAATACATTCGATTTGTTAAAAACCTCTTGGTTAGCAACATATTAGAAAAAAAACGACGGGTTGCACTCCGGGAGTGCCGGCAGAAATCAAAACTTAAATATTAATGTGCGCATTTTAGATATTTTGGGATGGTTAGAGAGTAATTTTGCACGAATTGTTTTAATTATCAGTATGAAAGTACTATTTCATTTATGTGGTAAAATACAATATTCATTTATTGCGCTGCTGCTGCTGATTGCTGCACACAAACTTAACAACACGAATATTCGTGCAAGCGCCCTGCGCCGTCTTATTCGTGCAAGCGCTCTGCGCCGTCTTATGAATTTACGTCTTATGAAATTTCAGTTCACGTGTCCTGACGCGAGTTTAGAAGTTTTTACCCATTCCAAAAAAATTGCGCAACGTCGATAAAGAAGTAGGTATTAACTTAAAAAAAATGATTTGTAAGATTAATTGATAGATCATCTGTCGTTCTGCCTGGCAGCTTGTATGAAGCGAGCAAAAGCGAAACTGGTTATTACCAAATACACCACTGGTGTGCAGCAACAAGGTAGGGATTAACCGCTTGACCTATTACTGATGCCATAATGATAATATAATGTTTTGATCCGGATGGTAGTGTAAATGGTACACTTGGCCAACTGGCAAAACACCTTGACCACAAGACATCGACGCGACGTGCCTATATCATCTATGGTGCAGCTGCAGTTTTTTCTTACCATCAGGAAAGCCGTGTGTTTGTTTGTTTGTACCTTAAAACAAATTAAGAACTGAATTTCAGAGTAGGAGAGTTTTAGTTACTTGTTTAAAAATCGACATATTTTGATTAGACATTTAAGGCTGAGATCTAAGTGTATTTAATTATAAAAAGCGATTTAGGCTAATGTTTAGGTCAGCTACACGTAGTTTGTCTTGTGTGACCTACTTTACGATAAGTAGTAAGTACTCACATTACAATGGAGATGAGACACATAAATTATAGTTCATAAGCGTACCGCACCGCTCTTTTTCTAAGGTTTTATTTACATTGACCTTTTTCATTTGTGAGGGATTAATTTTAGAACTAATTTTAGAACCAGTTAACCTAAATCAATTGAACTGAAATTGGAAGTACGCGTTTGGTTTTGATGACAATGCAAATACCCTTGTGCAATATGCAATATCGTTATCAACTTAAAATGGCCGCCGGTACAAAATGGCGATTTCAATATTTTTAAAAAATTTGCATTATATGGAATGAAAATGATTCGATTTTCCGTATTGGTTCGGGCTCCTTTGTAGAATAGACCATCTGCCTTCCTGTGCCAGGCAGCTCGGAAAAAGCGAGCATAAGCTTGCCGTCACTAACAACGTCACGTCTGACTAGGCGGTAGAGTTTCGCAGCGACTCACCCAGATTGGTACCGTAGCCTTACCAATTCCTACCGCCATAACGTCATGACGTGTTTCGGTTCGGAGGGTAAGGTAGCCGGTAAACTTACTTTTGCTCGAAGCCTAACATCCCGGCTTCTGGTTGGCAACGCACCATTACCAGCTTTGGTGTCTTTAGGCGGCGGGAATTTCTTACCATCAGGAAATCGGTCTGCTTGTTTGCCTTCCAATGTCATAAAAAAAGCTTATAAAACATCAATCATCATCAAACGAAATGTATTTTTATAAATTATCTGATTTGGTATCAAAGTATGGTCACGTATAACGTGACATCTACATTCTAAAGTAAGGGTCTGGTAGCCTGTTAACACGGGATATCCTTGCGCAGCCCAGTCTTTTACAATAACATTAAGATCACGATTGTTTCAATTTTACCAGCAGTAAAAGTATTTTTGAAAAGCAACAAATCGTCAACAGCTTAAATGTATTTAAAAAGAAACCTACAAATCCATAATTTGTTCATATTTTTAAATGAAGAAACACTTGTACTGTTTTACGTATCACTTACATTTTATTATTTTATAAATAGCGTACCGGTTTCGCTTTTGATAGCATCATCAGGGCTAGAACTTAAATTACTGAACAACATTTTTGAAAAATAAACATAAATTCATTCTATAGTGTGTAGATACAAAAAAACTACAACACATAAATACGTAAAACAGTACAAGTGTTTCTTCATTTAAAAATATGAATATGAATAACCAAGCGCCGACGATGGAAAATATCAAATATATCCATAATTTGTGTTGTGAATCTTACTCCTTATAATTACTTGGAACAGCTTTCAAGGAATGCATCTAGCCATTATTAACACAATAAATACAAAGACAACAGGGTTCTAAGATACGGAAGTACCATTGAGTCATAGGGATCAATAATAATAGCTATTTCTAGGTTTGAACAAGATTTTAGATATACTCCTATATGTTGTGCTATGAGTAAAATGAATTAAACAATACCTGGTGTTGCCTAGCTTCTTGTTGTTTCAAGTACCGTAGCCGCTGTTCCTTGGCGCAGAGCAGCTGGTGTTGGGTGTCGATCTGCTGCTGTTGCCGGAGCGCCATGGCGCGCAATTCTCCCAGAGTCAACTCCACCCCTTCACCCAACTGTGAACAAAAAAGGATTTAATTACTTCTTAGTTATATGAATCCACCATTAATATGGACTATTGTGAGCACTTTTGTCTATGGAAACGGGTAAACTGGGTAACTAGGTAAAAATTGGGTAATGGTATGGCAAAGGCTCTTCTGTTATTTTAGTATCATTGTTCTTTTATCATTACAAAGAATTCAGCAGTTTTGACCAGGTTTCAAATGCGTTGAAATCTCTGTAAATTCTAAAGAAAGAAAAAAATTCGCTCCGGATATGATTTGAACCTGTAACCTTTTGTCTCAAGTCGACGAAAGCTCTATCCATTTGAGCTACTGAGGATTCAAGTTCCGTGGCTAAATTTTAATCACTTTCTTACCTAACGGGTAATTTTAATCACTTTCTTACCTAACGGGTAAGAAAGTGATTAAAATTTAGCCACGGATAGTTATGTCCTATAGTTACATAGAAATTACTAGAAAAACCATTGAAGCTTTACGATATTTTATAACAGTTTTATGTACTAGTATCACAGAGTAACACATGATTAACATCCATAATACAACCATATCATTCATTTAGTTTAGGGTTAGACTGTGATTAAGTGTAATTTTCTCCGTGTTGGTCCGGGCCCCTTTGCAGAATAGAACTTGTGTCTTCCTGCCAGGCTCGTATAAGGCAAGGTGGTAGAGTTTCGCAGAGACTCGTCAGGATTGGTACCACCGCCATACCTATTCCTGCCGCCTAACGTCAATGCTTGCTGTTGAAGTGTTCCGGTTCAGGGGTATATGTAGACAGTAAACTTACGTTTGCTCTAAGCCTAAGATCCTCAGGTTGACAACGCAGCTTTACCAGCTTTGGTTTCTCTAGGCTGCGTGAATTTCTTACCATCAGGAAATCCGTCTGCTTGTTTGTCTTCCATTATCATAAAAAAACAAAATATTAATACACATATATTTTATAATGCCAATTCACAGAAAATTTTGTTGCGAAATATTTACGAATTTCGCAAAATAAAAATAATATCAGACATGTTTTTAAAGCCAGTCGTAAAAATGTATGGGTCAATGGGTTTCATAATTATTACTGCTGGGACCAAACATATAAAAGTCGTATAAAATACATTCGTATACTAATATAATAATACAAAAATGTGTTTATTTGTCCAGTGTTCATAACGCCTGATGCATTTGTGATCCAATTTGTACCGATTTTATATCTTAAAAAAGAAAAATGTTACCTTTTAACATGAAGTAACTATCGCAGAGCAAACTAGCTTTAATCGTAATGGTGCGTTGGCAACCTGAAATCGGGGTGTTAGGCCTCGAGCAAAAGTAAGTTTACCGGCTACCTTACCCTCCCAACCGGAACACGTCAACGGCAAGCATTGGACGTTATGGTGGCAGGAATAGGTAAGGCGGTGGTACCAAAAAAATTGTGGTATAAAAATATAAATACCATAATATCTCGCAGTATTTTGTTTCTGCTGCTACAAAGTTAGTGCTTTCTGTTATCATGTTTTAAGGTCGGAAATAAGGTTATCCGATAGCGTATTACTTTACAGACTTAAGACCGCAGCCTAAGGTTGGCAATGCAAGCGCCACCTTAGAGCGTCTAGTAGACGAATTGCATATCTTGCTTTTAATATCTTAATTACATTTAACCTGATACCATATACTTCAAAGAGGAACAAAATAATAGTGAGCACTGAAGTTGCGGTTTCACGAATTGGTAAGATGGTAGTCTGTTTGATTATACTAGTGATATATATCACGAATTTTATTGCTCGTTGGAGTCATTAGTTCTCAGCCAAATGAGATACGTTTTTCAAATCCAATTAAGGCATGCGTACTCCCTAGACGCAAGAAGACTTAAAGCAATCTACATTTTTATTCCTTCGATTTACATGATTGCTTTTAATTAGGGTCTAAGTGGCCCTGTAGAAGATTTTCTCGTTTGGGGTATTTTCACCTTTGATTCCTTTTTAGAGCTTTGTTCTCATTCATCGTATTCAGCAGTTTTAAGAATATATTAACCGCTGCTTTTTTATATTTACTCGTAAGATAAGAACAAAGAGGTTCCTCTCTTGCTAGTAGAAAAAAATTGCGCTAATTATCTATATTGATGTCTATATGGATCGTCGTATCTGAACAGAGACTTTAGGCTACGTTCACATGTCTACCGTCTATCTTTCCCTCCAGCTTGGGACGCTATTCAGACTAGCATTGTACCAATCAGGGCGAGTTGTTACACTTCCTACCCCACAAGTACTGCTTGATCTACTCCTGCTGCCATGACGTTAGTAACCACTTCCCACCAGCAAATAAATTTAAAATAAGATGTTATGTCGTGGGACACCAGGTAGGCACGAAGTTCCTTGGGCTAATGTAGAATCGGCACAATTCATGAGTACATACTATGCGTTTGCGGAGTGGAGTGGTAATAGAGAGAGAAGGGATGAGAGAACGAAAAGAAAAAAAGAGAAAGGTATTATACACTACTCGCTTGTGTATACGACTATTGCGCCTGCGCATGTCTCATTTAACGGGTTTTTTCCACGGACTTTTTATTACAGTTTTACTATTACATTTTTTTCAGTTCTGTCGCGCAGCAACTGTCGCGCCAGCGCACGTCTCATTTAACGGTTTTATTCCACGGACTTTTTATTACGGAATTACTGTCACATTTTTTCAGTTCGGCCGCATGTCCCTAAAAATCCCTATCTCCTCCAAGCATGCCGTAAGGAACTTCGTTTCAAAAAGAATGCCAAACTTCTCATCAAACCTTCAAAAGATGATCACATATTCGTTTCTAAGTAAAAAGACCGTAAGTTGTGTGGACTGCACGATGGTAACTAG
This sequence comes from Calephelis nemesis, assembly GCA_002245505.1. Lineage (NCBI taxonomy): Eukaryota > Metazoa > Arthropoda > Insecta > Lepidoptera > Riodinidae > Calephelis > Calephelis nemesis. Next base: position 16,534 of record NJDD01007744.1, on the reverse strand, counting down.
TTTGAGTACGTACCCTGAGCACGTTTGCCGTCCATTTGAACTAAAATAATATCTATGCTATAATGAAGACTATATTAGACTTATATTAGAAGACTGCATAATATGTCCGAAGAAGCTGACGGCTTTTTTATGAGATTTATGGGTACGCCAAGTTCACGTAAAATAGATTCCTTGATTCTTTTTGCAGTCCAGGGTATCTTAAGCAATTGACGTCAACCCCAAATATAAAACGGGATTATTTTGCTATAGTAGTTGCTTTTTTGGATGAGAATCATCAGCGTAAGGCGAAGTTCAAAAGTTAAAGTCATTAAAAAATATTTATTAAAAATCTGTGGAAAATCCAAGTTTTTAACGAAAAGTGAAATATAATATTCATTTCTGACCTACAAAACTAAAGTAAATTGTGTCACAGAATCTGTTCTCCAAATTTTATTACAGAGACGTCGTCTGATTCAATTTCAACGTTTTTAATGTTAATTAGCACAGCTTTAACTTTGATATTAAGAATTTAATTATAGTTAGGGCTACGCTCGTGGTTTTGCCTGATAAATAATTAGAGTTTTTACTAAGGTATCCACGATTAGGCAGCTACCTCGGAGGTATATTCTACGGGGTAGCTGCTACAAAGCGTTAACACCCAGCAAAAAACTAGAATACATAAAAGCTATTGCATTATTTTTTACTTTGGGGTTAGATTTAATTTATGTAATTTGTCGAGGGATACTTATTATTTATTTATTAACTTATTTATTTATTATTATTATTGTAAGTAGAGTGCCATCTTAAAAATGTGTTTAGTAACTAACGTCACTCGGTGACGTTTTATGTCAATCTCGACTTGAGCCGTAAACTCATGGTAAAGGCTTAGAACCTTACCATGAGTTTACGGTTTGTCGAATTTACTGTACTCGCCATCGTCTCTGTAAATTATTTGTATGAGAATTTTTGCAGCGCCTCTATCGGTAACTAAGAGAAACACATTTTTAGACTAAAGGTGTCACAAATTTCGACACGTAACTAACCGAACGTAATCAATACCATCTCATGGTAAAGGATAATAAACTTCCCTAAAAAATAGCGATCATAGTAATAAAAAAACCGGTCAAGTGCGAGACGGACTCATGCACGAAGGGTTCCGTAGTATTATCTATATATTAAAAATTACGTTTGTTGTATGGGGACCCCCCTTAATATCTTATTTTTTATCTTCAGTATTTATTATTATAGTGGCAATGGAAATACGTCATTTGTGCAAATTCGAGTCGAGGAACAACAAATCCATACACTCATCTAAAACTTGGAACTTATATTCTTACAGGTATTAAAAGTAGGTATCATACTTTTTAATGACTTAAATGCGAAAAAAGCCACGGTTAAAAACTAGTAAGCTATATAGCAATCTGAAGTAATCTAAGCAATTGTAAGTTTTGATTCATTCGTATTATAAAACCACTAAAACCATAAAAAAAATAAATTTAAACTTCTGGGACGCTTCTTTTCATTTATTTTTAAATAATAATTTGCACGTCCATTGCAAAATACTGTTTTTAACCGAAAAAAAGTACGGAGAACATTTCGACGTATACCTACACGTCGAATTGTGTATCTTATGTTAGACCAGGCATAACTCTAAGATATATGTATACAAGACGTATGTATAAGAGAGTAGTCAGATTTTAATTATTATTTTTTTATTGGATAATAAGTGGTTTCAAATAAATTATGTGACAATTTTTAAGAAAACTTTTTGAATAAATAACGCAATTCATTCTATTGTTTATTAAACGCCATAAATTTAAAATTGAAGTTGGTTTTGACTTTCACTAATCTATTATTCAAAACCACTATCAGAAGCATCCCTAGCATTTTGTTCAATAAAACCGCATTTCAATCATTAAGTATGCGGTTCTCGCTCAGCCGCGGATCTCAGAATTTCCTTTTAAATAATTTGCTCTCATTCATAAACACGGACCGCATTCTCTAAATTGCATATTCATTACAAGAACAATGAAAAACGTTTTGTTACAACTAGTTTTCATAACATTAACGTTACACTTGTTTCTAAATTGCCTTTGTGAATACGGTTCTGTCATTTTCCTTACGAGTAGGGCTGTCAACTCTTTGTTTAGTTTTTGTAACCCTGATGTAATTAAATTGGAAAAATACATCATAATTCGTTGTAGGACAACTAACTAAAGAAATGTTAAATATTGTATGAGACTTCAAGGCAAACAAACAAACTGTTTTTTCATGGTAAATAAATGTGCATCTCCTATATATTTACCAAAAAGTGGTGATTGTGCGTTGCCAACATAGAGCTGAGTGTCAAGAACCCTATTTATGTAACTATTCTAACCTCAAGACCGGAACAAGACACTCGCGAGCACCAAGACTATTGCGGCTAGAATAAGTAAGATGATAATACAATCCAGACGAGTAGTCTTAAAATTCTACCACACAGTCACAGTGTTAGTGGCAAACGAACCGAATCTCGCCTTCCTTAAATGAGCCGCTTGGTAGAAAATATTTGCTTAATGGAACAAGTTATGTAGTCAAAGAGAACTATTTGCTAGTTAGTTGTTACTGTTATGTTTGAAACTTAATTAATTTAACGCTATTGTTTATATCGAAACAGCACTAATTGATTATTTGCCACCACCTTATACTTTGTCTAATGAAACTACATTTCAAAAGCATTAAGTATGCGGTTCTCGATTAGTAGAGGATCTAAGAATAATTTACTTTTATGGTTCTATTTTTTCCTCTTCGAATAGGGTTGTCACTTCTCTGATTTTAAACCTAATTCAACTTAAACTAAACTTTCATGAATTTAAGATACGTTTTATTCTTGTTAAATTAAGTAATACTAGTAGTTACCGCTAACAAAGAATTTCCTATACTCACGCAAACAGTACTTCGGTTAGCAACTGTAATCTGAGTTTTGGCGCCATCGAGAGAAAAGATGGTGGCAGTTTTAGCATACTTATTAAAGTTCGTGTTTAAATTTAGTGAAATTAGTCAAATTCGGTGGCATTTTGTACAATTTTGTTCAGGGAAAGCGCACAATTAAATAATCGTGGAAAAAATGTATATCGTGTATTTCCTCGTTGCCGTCTAATCTCAATAAATGAGCTTTAGTAATGAGGATACCGGTGCACTCAAGATCCTGACATAATATTCTTTGACGACTAACTTTGAATATTTTAAATCCAATTTAGTTAAATCGGGTGCAATTTGCGAATTTCAACTTGATTAATGGCAAATGATAACGCTATTGCCAAAAAAATATGAAAGAAACTGTAATCTGTTGTATACTATGGTAAAACGTTTTCATGTTAAGGCTAAACCGTAGACACATAGAGGTCAATGGTTGAATTATCTTATTAAGTCTATTGTGTCAGTTTACTAACCTAACCCTCTAAAACATAATAATAACAAGCGCTGACCTTATAGAAATAGTTATAGGCAACAATTAGAACAATAATTTTCAACTGACGAAGTGTATATTTTCTAGAGTAGTCCTATTTCGATCATTCTTTTTAATTTGATATAAATAATAAGAAGTCACATTTAGACCATCTTGTGGTATCCCAAGAAAGAAAAAATGTATTATAAGTCACAATATCTAAATTTTATGGCTTTTAGTGTAGAACTTTTTGAAAAAGTCTCTTTACACCAGTATCCCCAAAGCTGCTTTTTTTAATAGACTTTATTTTGGGATAAAAGTTTTTATTGAAACATACACTACTTTGACGAAGTAACGGGTTACCAACAAATTATACATTTCTCACTCATTATTCGATTATGATATAATCGTTTTTTTCACGCTAAGTAATAGTAAAGTTCTATTTTAAAAACGCCCTAACTTTGTAAGTTACTAGTTTGTTGCCACATGTAAGTGAAAGTTTTATTTTATTTTCAAGTAAAAAAATAATTTCTTTGTTCTATTTTCAAGTTTTTTGAGGACATAGTTAGTAATTTTACCCCTAAAACTGTCGCCATTTAGAAACCAATTCAGTCAACAAGAGAAACAGCAAAATACATTCTTCATCGACCAAGATTTTTTAATGACATTTAAATTTATTTATGTACTTAATCAAATTTAAGAATTCCATCCCTTTGCCTTTTTTGTGTTTCCTTAAAAAACAGTTGTGCGGAAATATTTAAATAAAAAAGTAGAAAAAAATGTTTGCATTAAGCATCTATTTTGAAAGTATCTTCACTCCTAAATACAAGGAAGAAGTGGAAGGCCGAGGCACAACCAGGCCACCTACGGCTAGCTAAATCACAATGTGATAGATAGCAAGCTTATCGCGAACTAGTTACATATCCAATCCCAAAGTTATTTTCATTAGAAAATTAAAAAACACATTTTTTTACTACCCGACCCGGAGATCGATAAGATTAAGATAACTTAAATAAGCTAAGTCCAAAGCCGGTTCGCTTGAACACAGAGGCGATAAAAATTAATTTAAACTTCAACAAAATACGTTCTATTAATATAACCAGAATATAAAGCAGAAATGTTGCCAAAAATATTAGCGGTGGCTGCGTTTCCCGATAGAACTCCAACTGGCTTATGGTCATTGTTCATCCACAAAGCGCAGGCTTATGAGCACTGCAGCTCTGCAGGACACTTTGACACTTCCCCATTCATATTCTAGGTATGTTTTACTGGAATATTAATAATACATGGGGCACACTAAAAGTTTTGCACTTCTACCTAATCGGAACTATTTGAATTTCGAATGTTATATTTTAAAAACTTTGCAACCTTCTTAGGAATAAAAAAAACAATTGGTGGGAAATAATTTGTCATTTGTTTTTTATCACACAACAAAGTTCTTTGTACGCAACGAAAATGTAACGCAACTTCTTCAAACTTCAACTTCCGAAAAAGTACATCTCGACACTCATCCTGCGCATAGCCCCGACCTGTGATTTCTATTTTATCCCCAAAATCAAAAATTTGATGAGAGGTTTTCTTTTTACTAGCTCCGAAGAGGCAGGGATAGCGTTCAATCAGCACGTAGAAAACATGCATTCAGATCTGTGGTCCTCCTGTTTTAAAAAATGGTTCGGTCGCATAAAAAAATGTTTAAAATGTAAAGGAGATTATTTTAAAAAGCAATAAACATAATGTTTTGGTCATAACAAGTTGTTTTTTAAGTTACGCTAAACTTACAGTGTGACCTATATATTACTTAAGCCACAAGGAATATATTCGAAGTTAAAGAGCCATATATCAAAAAAAGATCAGTAATATTACACAGGCCCATTAAAATAATTCGCTTCTGTGGTCTAGTGGTGCGGTGTTGGCAGTGACCATAATATACCTATACCGTTTCGGTTTCAATTGCCGGGTCGACCTCAAACTGTTTCAATAAATATGTTCTTTTAATTCTTTGATAAAAGAGACGTGCCTGTTGGTAGATTTGTAATCTTTCTTATAGTGGTGTCAAGTACCTTCAACAAATCGTGGTTGTACCCAGTCCTGGATTTATAAATAGGCCGTATAGGCCGCGGCCTATGGGCGGCACCGTCATATTTTAAACACTGGAAGGCAAACAAGCAGACGGATTTCCTGATGGTAAGAAATTTACGCCGCCTAGAGACACCAAAGGTGGTAATGGTGCGTTGCCAACCAGAGGCCGCGATGTTAGGCCTCGAGCAAAAGTAAGTTAACCGGCTACCTTACCCTCCGAACCGGAACACGTCATGACGTTATGGCAGCAGGAATAGATAAGGTGGTGGTACCAATCCGGGCGAGTCGCTGCGAAACTCTACCACCTAGTCAGATGTCATGGTGTTAGTGATGATAAGCCTATGCTCGCCTTTTACGAGCTGCCTGGCAAGAAAGGCAGATGGTCTATTCCGCAAAGAAGCCATATTCATCAAAGTTCTGTTTCTTTGTTAAGTTAGATAAACTATTTACTCATATTTAGGATATAAAAGCAATTAAATATTTTAATAACAATTTTAATACATAAATAAAATAAAATATCATATGACTTAATTTCAGAAACAAGCAATTTGTGTCATATTTGACGAAAATCTACATTATCGTTGGCTAATGGCTATATATACAAGTATACATATAACCGCTTCGTTGGTCGAGACTCGAGAGGCTAGCATACACGCCTAACTCATTAGCAGAAACATTTAGATGTCTGGGTCTGGGTTTTAATAAATTCGTTCTGGTATATATTAAAATATTTCTATGTGTTAGAATTGTTGGCTAACACCCATAACACAAGCATATAATTTGCTTACGGTGGAGTTAGATTCAATTTGTGTGATAAAAAATACCTTTTCGGGATTACAAGCTTACTTTTTTTAAGAAAGTAATATTATTTCTCAAGTTGTTTTATCAATTAATGTTAAATGGTCATCAACAATTTTAAGAAGCTACCGTGAATATATTTTTTCACTTCTTGTCAAAACTTCTTGTCAAATAAAACTTGAACTGCTTCAGTAGAAGCAAGTGTCACTCCATAGTTTAGGTTTGTGCCGTGGTATTAGTCTCTGGTATATAAAGTAAAGTAAAGTATCTTCACGCCCATATCCCCGAAGGGGTAGGCAGAGGCACAACCAGGGCACCCACGACTAGCCGAAGACAGTATGTCCCACAATGTAATAGGTGGCAAGCCTATCGCCAACCGGGCACATTTCCAATCCCGACCAACATTTTTTATTATTAGAATAATTGGAAAAATCCAATTTTCTTTTTGTTGGCCGACCCGG
>NJDD01007739.1:14474-27698 GCA_002245505.1 Calephelis nemesis | reverse complement strand
CAATATCGCAAACAGTTCCCGTAAAGAAAATACTCTATTGAAGCCACGGGCTACATCTTCTTCTAAGTAGAGTAGTCGCTCAATATGCTGCAGTCAGCTGCAATTTGTAATGCTCCAATACCATCTTTGGTATCTGTATGTGTTATTTTCTTATCAACAATGAGACCATCTGGTTGTTTGTTACTTGCTATAAAAAAAACTCCATATCAGATGAGTTGACATTAAATTTACTATCAATATCTAACTATTGTCGGTACGGGGGATATTACTCATAACTTATAAGGCATGTGGAGAACATCGCCACGTGGTAAGACAACAACACTTCCATTTCAGCTGTCAGTTTATTTATATTCTGCATTGTAATGTTACAAAAACCTCTAAACATTATCCTTATGCGTACAAGAACCTTATTGGTTAGTAAACACGGGGACGCGCGTGTTTCTGCCGCAGGGACACTGTCCAGGTGACGTCTGACATGAGTTTAACCAGATGCGCTTAAGTTAGAAACGTTTAATAAAAAGGCCGTCTTATCCCGCAAACTCAGCATACTCTTGAAGACGACTAATACAACTTGAATAAAACTTCAAGTACCGACAACTGACCTACATACAGACTGTTTTTTTACATATTAAAATAAAAAAAATTAACATAATATCATAAACATTCATTCATTGTACATATTTTATATTAGTTATTCATTTAAACATATTTTTATATGTTTAAAGGAAAGGAAAGATCATTTAAACATATGTTTATATGCTTAAATGAAACATTTGAAAGTTTTACAGATTATGAAAATAGTAGAAGTATAAAATGACACATAAAACCTATTAATTATTCAATAAAATAATTATAGTAAAACTGCAAAAAGGCTTCAACTTCAGCTAAAATTAATATTTGTAAATCATACAAAAAAAAAAGTCAAGTCTGCTGAGTTTCTTGCGCTGAATCTTCTCCGTTTTAAATATAAAAACGTGTCTTAAATGCCCTTTTCATGGTCTTGGTGAAATAAAGTAAATTACGTATTTTCCTTAATTTCCCTGGGTTTGTATTGTCAGATAAAGACTTGGTGAAAATTAGTTCGTTCCTTCAAATAAAAAATATTGTTTAAAATTGACTGGGAAATGACGAAGAAAAAAAATCGTAGAACAAATAACATCCTCCTTTTTGCAAAATTGGTAGATGAAAATTAAAGAGATTTGCCAAGTGCCATATTAATTTAAAAGAAATAAATCTGCAAAAGCACTAGGCAGGTACAAGCACGAGGTAGTACTAATGTTCTTAATGTTGTGTACTTTGTTTAATGTTCATAATTAATGTGTTATAATGTGGATGCTGAATTGTCTCTGGATTTGCATGATAGACAAGTCTTAATGGTGTTTTCTTTATAAATTACTAGCTGTCCCGGCGAACTTCGTTCCACCCGTTCAGTTTGCATGAGAAAAAGTAAAATGTTGTTTTTCCTAGTTTCCTCGCAGTTTTCCCTGTTTTCTTATCTTTTAAACCTTCCTTGGACTTGAACAAGTAATTCAAAACCAAAATTAGCCAAATCAGTTCAGCCGTTCTCGAGTTTTAGCGAGACTAACGAACAGCAATTGATTTTTATACATATAGATAAAATGTGTAAAGTGATTATTCAGACAATTAAAGCGCAATAACACTGCAAAACCAATTGTCATCTAGTTGCATGAAAAATATATTTTTTAAACATGACTTTTGAGTCAATCCACTCTGCATTCTAATCTTGATGAAATATATTTTATGGGCCCACCCTTATTTCATCATTTCATAATTATTAAAAAAAGGAACCATCAACACCCATTTGTTATTGGCCGAATAATCGCTTTACAAACATACGTATTAGTTTTGGCGCCAAAGAGAAAAAAGATGACCGCAGTTTTGTCATTCATAATTATTTAATTTCGCCCACATAATTAGTAAAATTAGTCATCATCGGTGGCATTTTGTAAAATTTTGTTCAGTCAAAGTGCGTAATGTTCCTTGTTGCCGCCAAATCTTAATAAATGCGTTTGAGTAAGGAGGCGCTACCGTTTTAATCTGCAATACCCTACGATGTTTTTCAAGTGAAACTTCTTTATCGGGGTTGGAAAAAAAATATTGTAACATTTTTTCGTTACGCGTCACATTTTTCCGTTACGCGCCACCTTTGTTCTTATCCCTACCACGCGTGATTCGAAGTATAGTTTTTCCAGCGGAGTAGGGATTGGCAATAAACTTTATTTAACCAATTTCTGTAAAGTTGCACATAGTAAATTATTTTTTGAAAAGTAACGTCATAAAGAAGTTTCACTTCTTCACTTCTTACGTGTGTACGCTAGTACACGCACACATTTTCTTTGATATGACTACTTTTTGACTTAAACCCGATTTTGCTGAATTGAGTAACTTGATACAAACATAACTGATGGCAGATGCTAACGCCCAAGCAAAAAAAACTAAAAGAAAAACATTTTTGGAGTCAGTTAAATAGTAAACCAGTTATCTTATGAAGTATAATGTTTACCTGTGCCATCACATTGAAGCTCGACACGGTAATTATGCAAATATAGACACATTCCCCATGCTAATCTGATCCTGATTCGTTTCGCCCTCGCATCTGATCGAAGAATGTTATACATTCTTAGCGGCAAATTCTTTGCTAACTAATTAATATTTCACTTGAGAACCACATCAAAAAGTGTACAGTTACAATTTCATTGGCGAGCTGTTGTACTTATCTCTCAATGTCAAGATGATACGTAATCTCTCAATCTTAGGATGTGGCAACCCAGTCGCTGGTGGTTGACGTTTTGGCGCCATCGAGAGAAGGTTTTTCATATTATTGAATTTTGTGTTTATATTAAGAGAAATTAATCATTTTGGTGGCATTTTGTACAATTTTGTTCAGTGAAAGTGCACAAATGAAATAATCATGAAGACGAAAGCGTATCGTGTATTTCCTCGTTGCCGCCAAATCTTACTATATGAGCTTGAGTAATGAGGCCACCGCTTTACCCAAGATCCTGACATGACTTATTGACTACTTATGATTAACTATAATTGTATCCTGATTTTTATAGTAAATTTGATGCAAATTGATACAAATTTCTACTTGACTAATAGAAAAATGTTAACGCGAAACGCGAAACCTAACGAAAAAAAGAAAAAGGTAGTGATGTATTGCTAGTGCAGTTAGTCATAACTAGACGGTAGCAGCAGCTCGCTCCGGTTACCCTACTAGAAATTGAACCTGAGAATTTATAATTAGACTAGCTGTCCCGGCGAAATTCGTTTCACCCGTTCAGTATGAGAAATAATAAAGTATTTATTTTTCCCATTAAAGTATTATTTCCTGCAACTTTCCCGGTTTTTCTTTTCGTAAGAACCTTCTCCTGATCATTAGTAATACAATAATAAAAAAGCTAGCTAAATCGGTCTAGTCGTTCGGAAGTTATGCGCTTACCAACACATTTAGCGATTCATTTTTATATTATAGATATAAGTACTAATTCATTCTAGTAAAATGTATAAATACGTATTATGGGTACTTATAACATCAACAAATCTTTACTCCTAATGTACATCTGGAAATAAAAGGCTTTTTATTTTATTACATCTGTTAGAGGTTTTGAATACAACTGATGCTGTGACGGGATATTCCTGGTAAGGACTGGCATAGTCAATTTCCAATATAAATAAATAAAAGTACGCTCTCCTCTTTAGAATAGAGCTCTTTTGAAAATTAGACCAAAACAAACAGCTTCTAAATGGCTTGTGTTGGTATATTTACCACCAACACCGTGACTTAGTAAATTTTTCGCCGAATTTCCATCACCTTGTTACCGATTCCAGCAGACATAGAGCGAGTGTTCATCATCCTCGTGTTCTGTGCTGAAAGGTAGAGTTTCCATTAAACTTACAGACCATATACTATATATACAGAAAACTCGAACAAGACACAGTCGAAATCGTCTATTTGCCAGTCACAATACAAACACTCTTTCAAATTATGCTCAAAATTCGCCCATTAACAGAATGCACATAACTTACAATAAAAAATTTAGTCACATTGACATTTTTATTAAATCTAAAGCAACTTTTAAACGAGAAATAACCCAGGCACTTAATAAAAAACATTAGTTGATTTAAACATTTAATTGTATTACTAATTATTTAAGTATGTATATTTATCTACTTAAAATGTATAACATTACAACACATTCAATACAAGCACAAACACACACACACACACACACTCACACACACACACACGCACACACACACACATCCACTCACACGTGTGTTTATATTAACTACAACTTTTACTTTTATTATATAAAAAATGTAAATCCGTTATTGGCTGTAGGCTTAGTAAATCTGTAATATCTTAGTAATAACATTTAGCTGTGGATTTTGTTAATAAATAAATAAATAAATATTTAAATGCCCATAATACGAGTATATAGTCAGTTTATATGAGTATTAAACATATAACATAAAAATGTAAAAAGTATATTACTTTTCAAATTACATGTATAATAAGAGCGCGTCTAAAAACTTTTAAAGCTCTATAAGTAGCAATATTACATCTCAAGTTCCTTCCTACTCTTGTACTCCTGGTAGTTGCCCTTAATGGCTGCCATTTATAATATTAATCGCCTATTTCTTATAGTAATGGTAAACTAATAAATAATCTTTTGTGAACTGCTTGTTTGAATGGATAGATCATTTTACTGATATGATTTACTTATATTATACCTGGCTAGACTGTGAGTCAGAGGTTGAAATCAAATACTAGAGATCTGCGTGGACTATTGGTATATCAATTTTTAGCTGTCTAAAGCTTAAGCTTTAAATAGTTTCGCCGTTTTTTCTCCCGACTGGCTAGGTTTGGAAACGGTGGTAGTGTACGGTAGATAGGACTAAAAATTAATCTACCTTTAAATTTAATTATAATAAATTATGCAACTTATGTTAATAAATAAATAAAATGTTTATTAAAAATGTAAATAAGTGCTGCGATTTAAATGTACATTTTATATATTAAATACGTAACTTCTTAAATTTAATTCAATATTTGCACACCACAATGTGGTAGAATATGTTGTATTCTTAAATATCTTATTAACAACTTTTTAACACACATATTCCGCAAATAAATAATTTTCATTTCATTTCATTTCAATAAGCCTTAAACCAATTAGTTTTATGGTAATGCAATAATAATTGGAGTCTGATTTTTACAGTTTACTACGCTTTTTAAGTCTTAAGTCTTGATTATGGTCCCGTTACTTCTCCTGACTGGCCAGGTTTGGAAACCGTGGTAGTGTGTGATAGATGGGGTAAAACTCGATTCTTAAAATTTTTGCTTAAATTTGTAAGTGTAAGCCGAGTCTTTTTTTTTTATGATATTGGAAGGCAAACGAGCAGACGGATTTGCTGATGGTAAAAAATTCCCGCCACCTAGAGACACCAAAGGTGGTAATGGTGCGTTGCCAACCAGAGGCCGGGATGTTAGGCCTCGAGCAAAAGTAAGTTAACCGGCTAACTTACCCTCCGAACCGGAACACGTCATGACGTTATGGCGGTTGGAATAGGTAAGGCGGGGGTACCAATCCGGATGAGTCGCTGCGAAATTCTACCACCTAGTCAGATGTCACGGTGTTAGTGACGGCAAGCCTATGCTCGCCTTTTACGAGCTGCCTGGCACAGGAAGGCAGATGGTCTATTCTACAAAGGAGCCCGGACCAACAATGGGTACAAAGTAAGGGGGGGTAATGCAATAAATATTATTGGAGTCTGATTTTTACAGTTTACTACGCATTTTACTGTATCTTAAGTCTTGATTGTGGTCCCGTTTTTTCTCCTTACTGGCCAGGTTTGGAAACGGTAGTAGTGTGTGATAGATAGGGTAAAACTCGATCGTTAAAATTTTTGCTTAAATTGGTAAGTGTAAGCCGAGTCTAAATATATTTTAACGAATTTATATGTAAAAATATAAAAAAAATAAAACTACCATATAATTAATTATGTTAGATATTTGCACACCTTAAGTAATGTGGTAAAATATTTTGATACGAATAAGTATTCTGTAACAACTTTTAAACACACATATTCCGCAAATAAATATATTTCATTTCTGGAATATGATCCTTTTTTCTGAATGTGTTGCTAACCGCGAGATTTTTGAGATTTTTACAACTTCAAAAGGTAATATAATCCTTGGAGAATAACGAAAGATAATAAACATTTTGTCTCAGTTTACTTTGACGTTACGATATAAATTAAAACTTTTTTATTTTCCAGCCTTGTTTATTCACTTACTCAAAATGTATACCTGTTCAAAAAATTGCCTGTTAATTATTTCAAAATAATTTTTTACTAACAATAACTTAAAACAGCACCAAAACAATAACTAATTAATTTTTGATTAATCTATTAATCAGAGGTCATCTCCGAAATGACTGATTCTATTTTGATAATAATTTCATAAATTTATAGCGGAAAGGTATACTTGTTATCCCAATTCCTTATTTGGTTATGAATGAATAAAACTGACAAAACACAAAATTGATGTTTTGTTTGTTTCCTAAATAAATACTGCCATATACAAGCTATGCCAAACGCCTCCAGCAACTCTTGGGCTACAAATATTCTGACGTAGCAAATGAAGCTGCCGGCGCAGTAAGCACTGGTACACACAAAGCGCTATAATTTTACTGCCCGTTAGACACGAAGCTTTACTCGGCGATTCGTAAATGTGTCTAATTTGTGAAATATTTCCCAGCAATTCAATGCTTTGATACTAGAAGTTCGGATACATTTACCATACTCCTATTTTTATTAAGAAGTCATATTTTATAAAACGACGTATATTAAGTCATTCTTTTATACTGTAACCACATAAAAAAACGACGGGTTGCACTCCGGGAGTGCCGCCAGAAGTGAAAGCTGGAATATTAACGTTGTGCATTTTCGATATTTGTGAATGGTTAGGGAATAATTTTGCACGAATTGCTTTAAATATATCAGTATGAAAGTACTATCGTTTATGTGGTAGAATACAATACTCATTTATTGCACTGTCGTACATAAACATGACAACACGAACATTCGCGCTAGCGCCCTGCCCATCTTACGAATTTTCGATCAGGTCACGTGTCCCGACGCAATTTAGATTTTTACCCATCCAAAAAAAGTGCGCAACGTCGCTAAAGATGGTTTCATATCAAACCAACTTTCAAGAAAAAAGTATACTCGTGCACACGATAAATAAATCTGCTTCTTTTGAACTGACTTTGAAGGAAGAGGTTATTTATTCCACTTTTTATATTTAGTTATATATTCCACTTCCAAATTTTTTATATCCGACTAAGTTTGGATGTGATGTTTTTTTTTTTTGATTACATATTTATTTTGATATAATTACTGCAACCGGGTTTTTTTGCAGTTTTATTGCTCTATTAGTTATTCGAATAGACAAGGACTGAAACCCAGCCCTAATTTTTTATTTTATTATATGATATTGGAAGGCAAACAAGCAGGTTTTCCTGATGGTAAGAAATTCGCGCCGCCTAGAGACACCAAAGGAGGAAATGTTGCGTTGCCAAACTTAATCTAAGATATTAGGCCTCAAGCACAATAAATTTACCGCCTATCTTATCCCCCGAAACGGAACACGTCAACGGCAAGCACTGACATCATGGCATTAAGAATAGGTAAGGCGCCAATCCGGGTGAGCAACGGGCGGAAAGTATTTTTAGGACATCACAATTTAAACTTTTTTTATGTGAGAGACCTGCGAGCAATCACATAATTCCCTTGATAATAAAAGACAACCGTAGTGAAATACACCATAGATGTTACAAATACGTCGCTTTTCTGAGGGTGTTTCGAGATGTCAAGCCTTTTATGCTAGTCTACCCTACCCTCCCAAACGGAACATGACAAAGACATCATGTTGGCAAAATTGAACAACCCGGAGAAATTGCTGCACTGTACTCTACCACCAGTGATCTTGTTGGTAATAACCTATACATTAGCATGTGTCATCTTACGAGCTACCAGGCGGAGAAGCAGGTGGCCTATTTTCCTCAGCGTAACCGAACTAACATGGGAAAATTGTTTAAAGAAATTAACACCTTCTGGCTTGGTACTCTTCAGCCACTTCTATTACTAATTTCATTTATTTATTTTTATGATATTGAAAGGCAAGCAAGCAGACTTATTTTCTGATGGCAAGAAATTAACACCGCCAAGAGATACCAAAGTTGGTAACGGTGCATTGCCAAAGTTAGGCCAGAATGTTAGGCCTCGAACAAAGGTAAGGTTATCGACTACCTTATCCTCCGAACCGGAACACGTCAGCGGCAAGCGCTGACATTATAGCGGCAGAAATAAGTAAGGCGGTGGTACCAGTCCGGGCGAGTAGCTGCGAAACTCTACCACCTTGTCAGATATCACGGTGTTAGTGACGATAAGCCTATGCTCGCCTTTTACGAGCTGCGTGGCACAAGAACGCAGATGGTCTATTCTGCAAAGGAGCCCGGACCAACACGGGGAAAGTAAGAAATCACTTAAATAATCCCCATCTAACACGTTTTAGCTTGAAATAAGCGTTATTATTAAGATGTAATCCCTCTAATCAGTGATCTAAAACTAGCAACCCAGTCATGGTATCATAAATTTGGCGTTCTTCGTGACAAACCCCCATTCTGTGTCTAACGAGCGTCGGTAACGGAGACTAGAATCTGAATGCGTGTATCTGTTATCGGTAAATGCATTTCCTCTGGTGGAGAATACGTTGGACAAATCTAACTTGAAATCTGGTACTTTGTTAATCTGTTACTGGTTCGGTTAAGTGTTAGTTACTAAACTACAAACTAAAACTATTGATTTTTAGTTTTAGGAAATCAAAGTTTAAGTAAATTTTGATTTCGAATATTGATAATTTTTTTAGATACTTTTCAGAAATACACAAAATTGACGTAACAAAATAATTCGGTTACAATCCTACTTTTAACCTACGACGTACAAAAATGGCTGCTATTAGTTTTAGATGTGTGTGTGTGTGTGTGTGTTTAGCTGTGACATCATAGCTCGATAATGCGGTTACTTTTGTGACAAAATCCTACTTTTAACCTCCACCGGAAAAAGATAGGTGTTATTAGTTGTGTGTGTGTGTTTGTCTGTGGCATCATAACTTTAAAACAGAACTAACAAAGAAGAACAGACTGAATTCTATTCGGTTTGTATTTTAAATGGCATGATCGAGATGATTTATTGCCAGCAGAGTTTACCAGGCCTTAATGAACATTTTTAATATTTGTAGTATACCAATTGGTTTAAAACTTGCATAATAATAAACAAATGTTCTCGGGAAACATTACACAAATAATCTAAGCCCAAAGTAAGTGAATTATAAACTTGTGTTATGGGTGATATAATACTTAAACAGATATTTACTGGAATAAAATTTGATGAACACCCAGACTTGGATAACACTTAAATGTTCATCACACAAATGTCTATCTGAATCGGGAATCAAACCCGACCCTAGCGGTTGGTTGGTGGAGGTAGGCGTGTAAGCTAACCCCTTGACGAACGAGGCGGTTATTATATTGTATTGATTTGTGTACTTTCACAATATGAGACTGAAATTAAAGTAATTTTTGTACAGTTTCACTGTATTTATATTATTTAAAGTCTGTTTATTTGAAGTTTAGTTACAGCAGAATTGGCACTAATTGTATACTCGACCAATTAAAATACACCCCCGGAACTCGTACAAGAGACACGCCACTGGACGTCTATAAATGGGGGCTATTATATTCATAAAATAACAATTGTGTACCAGATCCCAATATGATCAAAACAAATTTTCGGGTGCTGCGCAGGCGCGGCAATTGCTGCGCGGCCGAACTGAAAAAAATTTGATTGTACAAACCGTAAGAACAAGTCCGTGGAATAAACAGTTAAATAAGACGTGCGCAGGCGCGACAGTAGTATGTACAAGCAAGTAGTGTATAATATATTTCTCTTTCTCCCTCACTCCACCCCGCCAATGC
Source organism: Calephelis nemesis (assembly GCA_002245505.1). Taxonomy (NCBI): domain Eukaryota; kingdom Metazoa; phylum Arthropoda; class Insecta; order Lepidoptera; family Riodinidae; genus Calephelis; species Calephelis nemesis. Next base: position 17,631 of record NJDD01007739.1, on the reverse strand, counting down.
ATAGTATATACTCATGAATTCTGTCGATTCTACATTAGCCGAAGGAACTTCGTTCCTACCTGGTGTCCCATGACACCACATTTATATTTTATGTATTAATTTGTTTACTTTGAAAATATAAGACTGAAATTAAAGTTATTTTTGTACAGTTTTACTGTATTTTTGTTATTTGAAGTCTGTTTATTTGAAGTTTAGTCACAGCAGAATTGGCACCAATTGTATACCCAGCCATTTAAAATACACCCCTGGAACACGTACACGATACGCTACTGGACGTCTATAAATGGGGGCTATTATATTCATAAAATAACAAATGTTTACCAGACCTTGTTGGGTGTACAGTTAGGCCAATTTAGCAGAGCACGGGCCGATATTGAGATCTCAATATGATCGAAACAAATTGTCGGCCGCTGCGCAGGCGCTGGCTTCGTGATCCATAAACAATGCTTTATTTTTTGTGGTGGAATCACTGAGATAAAAACTATTTCGCCGGAATAACGGTTTGTTTTTTGTGGTTTCAAGTCATCAATATCGTCACGCCTTGGCCGAATGACTAACAATGCCCGTGGTTCTTCTTGTGTGGCGTTATATCATTATTTTTACATAAAAATATATCTGGTTATACTTGACCGATTTTGATAAAATACAATCGCCTTTGTGGTCTAACGATCTAGTGTCGGATTAGAATTCATGAAATCTTGGATTGGATTTCCACATCCAACGACTAAAATAACAGATATTTTTTTCGACTTTCTAATTAAAAATTGTTTCCTGTTTTGATAAAACAATCGCTTTTGTGGTCTAGCGTTTCAGTGTCAAACTTGAATCCATGAAATCTTGGATTCGATTCCCGCATGCGGCAACAAAATATAAAAAATATGTTTTTCAACTTTCTAATAAAAAACTGTTTCCTGATATTGAATATATGTCCGGTTGGCGACAGGTTTGCCACCTGTGGAATTTACGTCTTCGGTGACTCGGGGGTACCTTTTTCCGCTTCTCCACTATTCAACACACGGACAAAAAACAAAGTACAACAGCAAATTACACATACTATAGAGGTTGCATTACGATGCAAACTCTACTGGCTGTTTAAAAGTATATTTGAATTTTAAAAATATTAAGAACGCAAAAAGATAAAAGAGAATTATAAGTCAATTGACCATTGAAAAAGATATTGAAAAAGATGTAAAGCAAATAAGAAAATATATAACGTTTTAAAAAAGGTAAAAGTCCTTTTATTAATATAGAATAATAAAACAACACGTCCCGATGTTACAATACAAGATGATGACAGCAAGAATAAGTAAGGTGGTAGTAGTTAACTTAATCTGCAAGCCTGCAGTTCTCAATACATTTATGAGAATTTAATGTATGTCAAAAAAAATCTGTGTCTGTTTACAAAAAAATGTGATGTTCACAATGTAAATACGAGAGATAAAAATAATCTAGCCGTATACAAAACTCGTCTTCATAAAATTAGTAAATCCTTTTTCGGTCAATGTATACGTTTTTACAATAAGCTGCCCATTGATATTAGAGATCTACCTATTAATAAGTTTAAAAAATGTATCAAAGCAAAATTATGTCAAAAAGGCTATTAATTATACGGTCTCAGATTATTTGGAAGATGAACATGCTTGGGGATAGAGATTTCAATCTCCCACTGCAATTTGTAATGTAATTTGTTGTACCTTTTATTTAAGTTAAAATTAGATTGTAATTTGTATTTTTAAGCTAGATTATATTGTAAATATTATTATTGAAAAAAGACAAGCCCGCTGAGTTTCTTTCGCCGGATCTTCTCAGTGTGAGGCCGCGATTCCGATCCGGTGGTAGTTTAAAAAATGTCGACGCGCACAAATACCACTTGTATGGTTCATGTGAATAAAGAATATTCTGATTCTGATTCTGATTCTGGTAGGTATTAGTCCATGCAAAAAAGATTCTACCGCTTTGAACTGGTCACATTTGCTGTGTTAGTAACATATAAAACTATTTTTGCCTCTTTCTTGCCGCCTTTTAGCTATAGGAGAATGAAACTAACATAGCGTTTGTTTATTTATGTATCTTCAAAATATTTATTAAGTAGTACGTTATTATTTTGGCATGAATTGAAAAGTAAATAATTTTCCAAACAGAACAAATAAAGAAGTGTTAATGTAATTTTTTTTGCCATATGATAAAACTATAAGAGATTGAATTATGTACATTAAAGATATTTAAATAAAACATACTAGGCAACCAAAATTCGGCATCTGAATGTTTCGCTGTTAGACGGTCGCAATTTATTTGAATTTTCTAATCCTATCATTAAAATATTCAGGTATTGGACACATTTATCTTTCGATAAAGGACATAGGATCATTTTTATTCCATTCACATAAGTAATTGAGTGAGGGGAAAAAAAATAAAAAACTGTCTACATTTTCAGTTTTTGTTTATCCTTTTTTTAGTTTACTTTAAACTTAGTTTAAAATACTTTAGTTTTAAAATGTAGAAGTTACAGACGTAAAAACTATTAGTATAAATGATCCAACTTACTTTCAGAACTTGAAATACGAAATATGCAAGAATATTCGAATGTATAAGTCATTTTACTCATACCTTCACATACATAAGTATATCTTCACGCCAAGTCCCTTGCTAGGTCGGCAGAGAATATCGAATGCCAAGTGTACAGAGTCCAACAGACCTACTGCGGTATTTTAAGCTGGCATTTAAAATTTATTATCTAAGATCCCAGCCTTTCTAATATAAAAAAAAAACAGTTATTCATCTCAAATTTAGAATAAGAATTAAAAAATAAGAAATCAACGATTTAGTTTTTTTATTTGCAAACATCAAACTCTTCAGAATCAAGTTCACCGGATTGACTACTATTAACAGTAATTATAATTATCGCCTCTGTGGTCTAGCGGTTCAGTTGTTGGACTTGACTGCATGAGATCCCGAGTTCGAATCCCGGGTCGAGCAACAAAAAGAAAAATTGGGTTTTTCTAATAAAAAATGTTGCCACCTATCACATTGTGGGATTTAGTATCTTCGGCTAGTCGTGGGTGCCCTGGTTTTGCCTCTGCCTACCCCTTCGGGGATATGGGCGTGAAGATACTTTACTTTTTATAATATAGATACTGTTAAAACAAAGTACCTCTAA